>CANSZD010002535.1:0-104365 GCA_947648045.1 Beta corolliflora | reverse complement strand
CCTAGTCCTTGCTAAACCTTACAAACTATCACATAAGAAAACATATAGCACATCAATTAATAAAAATAACTCCCAAGGCTTTCTTCCTACCCAAGGAACTCTCACTAAGCACTTTAAGATACTAATGCTCCTAAATACAACAACTACACACTTCTCATGAAATATGTAGCACCTCAATGAGAGTTTTTGGATCATTTGCTCTGATACCAACTGTAACACTCCGTCCTTTTTTTAAACATAATATAAACAAAATAGAACATTTTATTAAAGAAATGGCGATTGCGAAAATATCGCCTAACGAAAATGTCACTATAATCAAAGGTTAAAATTAAACTTAATAAAAAAATAAAACCCAATTAAAATAATCCAATATATCCATAAAGAGGTAAAATAACCTCATAAACTCAATGTAGTAACTATAAATGAAATAAAACGTCTCAAACAAAAATCCTAAATAGCCTTTCTCTCATTTCCCACAACACGAAATAATCACCAACAAAATATATCAACAAACATCCACAATCAATAGGGAGTAACTAACAGCTCTCCCAACTCAATTACGATCCACATAAGAACTATAAAAGCCTTAACAATCAAGTCGTATATCAATATCTCGCAAACAAACTTCAGATAAATACATACAACAAAGACAATACAACGTGCTAAGAGATAAATAGGGTAATGATAACAGAATAAACAAATGGACTTATAAATATACACATAAACTCAAGGATTAACAATATAAATCATCAAACAATAATAACATGAATGATATAAATGATAATGATAACGTCTCCAAAATAATCTTCTTAACACGTTTGAGGAGGAACTGAATGTAAGTGGATCGCAACTCATTGTTCCTATTTGGTTATAGTATTAGGACCCTGCTCGTTTATGTCAAGTATGGCCACACCCTGATGCGAGATAGTATCCTGCTCAGTACTTATCGACCTCTCAGACGACAACTAATAACCAAGACGGACCTATATACCCTGCTCAGTACGTAAGCATAAACTATGTACCCTAATCAATACATAGTGACTGTTCATTCCTAGGAGACAATGTCGTCTTACTAATCATCATCCTCAAATAAAAATAAATAATAAATAATATAATTTCATCGTCTGGAGAATGCCATTTAAGGTTTTACATCAAAATGCAAGAATTTAGGGCATTAACCCATCAATTCCAAACTGCAAGAATTTAAGGGACTCAACCCATCAATTCCATTTACATCAAACTGCAGGAATTTTAGGGACTCAACCCATGAATTCCCATTCAAAACAACTTCACAATTTCTCCAAAACCATAAGCTTTATGTTCAAAATATCATCTTCAAAATATATAAGTTAACTCATCAAGAACGAGAAAATAATAGAAGTACTTATCATAACGTGGAAACATATTAAACATGATACTAAAAATCACCCAAAAATATATATCATACTACAACATAGACAAAATATTTAATCCCAATCATAATAAGCTAATTTTTACCCAACCTATTATGATACTAAAAACCCAATAACCCAACTATCAAAACTAGTATAATTCCTATGTTAATACTAATCGATCTAGGGTCGCCGTTAGTTACCTTTGAAGACCTCCAATTGCTTGCATTTCCATTATGTACTGTTCTGTTCCGACCATGATTCCCGACGATCTGATGATCGGACGCACAATCGCTCTGGCGAGAGTGAAGGCCCAGATGTTCTTGACATGCTGTACAAATTTCAGCACAATCCAACGGTTAGAACCCTCAGATATGGTCATTTTTGTGAAGGTGTGGTAGGGAAATCCTGTATGAACTTTTCTCTTCTTTTTGTCTTCTCCCCTCCTCTTGAAATGGTCGAATAAAATGGGGTTATGGTGTTGTTCTTGCTGTCCATAAAACATCATTAAGAGAATATAAAAAAAAGTGTAAATGTTGGGTTACAATAGCTGAAAAGATGGGAGTTGAATAGCATACAAATTCGAAAAACCACTTCTTTATCCATCAAAATATCTGATTTTTGGACAGCTCTTTTAGGACCCAAACTCCATGTCCAAAAAGTTGTTACGCTGGTCCAACGCGCGATTGACGCGATAAAACAAAATGCATAGCTAAAACGCGAAATTTAAATACAAGAAAAACATATAATTTGTAATCAAATATATTTTATAAATATAACATTTTAAAAGTTGAAAAACAAATAATATAATATATAATATTTTTAAGAAGTAAAATATTATAATTTTAATGGAACATAATAATTAAGGGAAAATAACTCAAATAAATCACGAGCGAAAATCCGTGGTGTTAAAATCACTCTCTCTTAAGAATGTTTCGTCCTCCAAACTTGAAACGACACGAAAATATGCTATACGACGACTACGTACTACTTTCTTTCGGGCATCAAAGTAACGCCTTGAAGGTACTCTGCAAAAACGTAAACATTAGTCCTTGCTAAACCTTACCAACTATCACATAAGAAAACATATAGCACATCAGTTAATAAAAATAACTCCCAAGACTTTCTTCCTACCCAAGTAACTCTCACTAAGCACTTTAAGATACTAATGCTCCTAAATACAACAACTACACACTTCTCATAAAATATCTAGCAACTCAATGAGAGTTTTTGGATCATTTGCTTTGATACCAACTGTAACACTCCGTCCTTTTTTTAAACATTATATAAACAAAATAGAACATTTTATTAAAGAAATGGCGATAGCCGAAATATCGCCTAACGAAAATGTCACTCTAATCAAAGGTTAAAATTAAACTTAATAAAAATATAAAACCCAATTAAAATAATCCAAAATATCCATAATGAGGCAAAATAACCTCATAAACTCAATGTAGTAACTATAAATGACATTAAACGTCTCAAACAAAAATCCTAAATTGCCTGTCTCTCATTTCCCATAACACGAAATAATCACCAAGAAAATATATCAACAAACATCCACAATCAATGGGGAGTAACTAACAGCTTTTCCAGCTCAATTAGGATCCACATAAGAACTATAAAAGCCTTAACAATCAAGTCGTGTACCAATATCTCGCAAACAAACTTCAGATAAATACATACAACAAAGACAATACAACGTGCTAAGAGATAAATAGGGTAAAGATAACAGAAAAAACAAATGGACTAATAAATATACACATAAACTCAAGGATTAACAATATAAATCATCAAAAAATAATAACATGAATGATATAAATGATAATGATAACGTCTCCAAAATAATCTTCTTAACACGTTTAAGGAGGAACTGAATGTAAGTGGATCACAACCCATTGTTCCTATTTGGCTATAGTATTAGGACCCTGCTCGTCTATGTCCAGTATGGCCGCACCCTGTTGCGAGATAGGATCCTGCTCAGTACTTATCGACCTCTCAGACGACAACTAATAAACAAGAAGGACCTACATACCCTGCTCAGTACGTAAGCATAAACTATGTACCCTGCTCAATACATAGTGACTGTTCATTCCTAGGAAACAATGTCGTCTCACTAGTCATCATCCTCAAATAAAAATAAATAATAAATAATATAATTTCATCGTCTGCAGAATGCCATTTAAGGTCGTACATCAAAATGCAAGAATTTAGGGCGTTAACCCATCAATTCAAACGGCAAGAATTTCAGGGACTCAACCCATCAATTCCATTTACATCAAACTGCAGGAATTTTTGGGACTCAACCCATGAATTCCCATTCAAAGCAACTTCACAATTTCTCCAAAATAATAATCTTTATTTTAAAAATATCATCTTCAAAATATATAAGTTAACTCATCAAGAACGAGAAAATAATAGAAGTACTTATCATAACGTGGAAACATATTAAACATGATACTAAAAATCACCCAAAAATATATATCATACTACAACATAGATAAAATATTTAATCCCAATTTAATAAGCTAATTTTTACCCAACCTATTATGATACTAAAAACCCAATAACCCAACTATCAAAACTAGTATAATTCCTATGCTAATACTAATCGATCTAGGGTCGCCGTTAGTTACCTTTGAAGACCTCCAATTGCTTGCATTTCCATTATGTACTGTTCAGTTACTACCATGATTCCCGACGCTCTGATGCTTGGACGCACAAGCGCTCCGGCAAAAGTGAAGGCCCAGATGTTCTTAACATGCTGTACAAATTTCAGGACAATCCAACGGTTAGATCTTCAGATATGGTCATTTTTGTGAAGGTGTGGCAGGGAAATCCTATATGAACGTTTCTCTTCTTTTTGTCTTCTCCCCTCCTCTTAAAATGGTCGAATAAAATGGGGTTATGGTGTGGTTCTTGCTGTCCATAACCTCATAAACTCAATGTAGTAACTATAAATGAAATAAAACGTCTCAAACAAAAATCCTAAATTGCCTTTCTATCTTTTCCCATAACGCGAAATAATCACCAACAAAATATATCAATAAACATCCACAATCAATGGGAAGTACCTAACAGCTCTCCCAGCTCAATTAGGATCCACATAAGAACTATAAAAGCCTTAACAATCAAGTCGTATATCAATATATCGCAAACAAACTTCAGATAAATACATACAACAAAGACAATACAATGTGCTAAGAGATAAATAGGGTAAAGATAACTGAATAAACAAATGGACTAATAAATATACACATAAACTCAAGGATTAACAATATAAATCATCAAAAAATAATAACATGAATGATATAAATGATAATGATAACGTCTCCAAAATAATCTTCTTAACACGTTTGAGGAGGAACTGAATGTAAGTGGATCGCAACCCATTGTTCCTATTTGGTTATAGTATTAGGACCCTGCTCGTCTATGTCCAGTATGGCCACACCCTGATGCGAGATAGTATCCTACTCAGTACGTAAGCATAAAACTTTGTACCCTGCTCAATACATAGTGACTGTTCATTCTTAGGAGACAATGTCGTCTCACTAGTCATCATCCTCAAACAAAAATAAATAATAAATAACATAATTTCATCGTCTGTAGAATGCCATTTAAGGTCTTACATCAAAATGCAAGAATTTAGGGCGTTAACCCATCAATTCCAAATTGCAAGAATTTCAGGGACTCAACCCATGAATTCCATTTACATCAAACTGCAGGAATTTTAGGGACTCAACCCATGAATTCCCATTCAAAACAACTTCACAATTTCTCCAAAACAATAATCTTTATGTTAAAAATATCATCTTCAAAATATATAAGTTAACTCATCAAGAACGAGAAAATAATAGAAGTACTTATCATAACGTGGAAACATATTAAACATGATACTAAAAATCACCCAAAAATATATATCATACTACAACATAGATAAAATATTTAATCCCAATCATAATAAGCTAATTTTTACCCAACCTATTATGATACTAAAAACCCAATAACCCAACTATCAAAACTAGTATAATTCCTATGCTAATACTAATCGATCTAGGGTCGCCGTTAGTTACCTTTGAAGACCTCCAATTGCTTGCATTTCCATTATGTATTGTTCAGTTACGACCATGATTCCCGACGCTCTGATGCTTGGACGCACAAGCGCTCCGGCAAAAGTGAAGGCCCAGATGTTCTTAACATGCTGCACAAATTTCAGGACAATCCAACGGTTAGATCCTCAGATATGGTCATTTTTGTGAAGGTGTGGCAGGGAAATCCTGTATGAACTTTTCTCTTCTTTTTGTCTTCTCCTCTCCTCTTAAAATGGTCGAATAAAATGGGGTTATGGTGTGGTTCTTGCTGTCCATAAAACATCATTAAGAGAATATAAAAAAAAGTGTAAATGTTGGGTTACAATAGCTAAAAAGATGGGAGTTGAATAGCATACAAACTCCAAAAGCCACTTCTTTAACCATCAAAATATCTGATTTTTGGGCAGCTCTTTTAGGACCCAAACTCCATGTCCAAAAAGTTGTTACGATGATCCAACGCGCGATTGATGCGATAAAACAAAATGTATAGCTTTAACACGAAATTTAAATACTAGAAAAATATATAATTTGTAATCAAATATATTTTATAAATATAACGTTATAAAAGTTGAAAAACAAATAATATAATATATAATATTTTTAAGAAGTAAAATATTATAATTTTAATGGAACATAATAATTAAGGGAAAATAACTCAAATAAATCATGAGCGAAAATCCGTGGTGTTACAATCACTTTCCCTTAAGAATGTTTCGTCCTCCAAACTTGAAACGACACGAAAATACGCTATACGACGACTACGTACAACTTTCTTTCGGGCATCTAAGTAACGCCTTGAAGGTACTCTGCAAAAATGTAAACATTTGTCCTTGCTAAACCTTACCAACTATCACATAAGAAAACATATAGCACATCAGTTAATAAAAATAACTCCCAAGGCTTTCTTCCTACCCAAGTAACTCTCACTAAGCACTTTAAGATACTAATGCTCCTAAATACAACAACTACACACACTAGTGGAAAAAACGTCTTGTGCTACTTGTCAAGTGCTCCGGTTGATTAATCAACCCGAGCATTTGTGAAAATTTTAATTTAACAAATTCACAAGTGCTCCGGTTGATTAATCAACCCGAGCACTTGAAATCAAGTGCTCCGGTTGACTAATCAACCCGAGCACTTGAAATCAAGTGCTCCGGTTGACTAATCAACCCGAGCACTTGTGAATAAGTGCTCCGGTTAGTCAACCCGAGCACTTGGTGACTCTCTCATATCAATTCATTAAACCCTCGCGCGCACTAAACTGATGTACGCGTACTTATTTTTTTCGACCCACTCTCTCACCCCTTATTTGAGAATCTTAACTCTCTTCCTCTTCTCTAATTCTCTCCTTTCTCCCTGCTGAAATTCAAAATCCTAGAAGTAAAAGAACTTCAGTTTTACCGTGAGCTCGAGACAGCGAGTGTGCGGCAACTACGGGAAAGAGAAAAATCAGACCAATCTTCAGGGATATTCGTGGTATTTGCAAATCAAAAACTCCTAGATGGTCGGATTATTGGTTCTTCAGCGCCGTTCTTCAGCAGCAACGGTAGGAGGCGGCGGCAATGGTGGTACGGAAGCAGCAGCAACAACGCGGAAACCGATGATTGTTCAAGTTAGTTTCAATCCTTAAATCGATGATTGTTGTAACATGCTTTTTCGGTCACTTCCTTCTTCAAGCTTATGCTCGAGAAAAAACAGTTATGGTGGACTGATAGTAGTCTTGAGAGTCGCCCTTAGACAGTTTATCGTACTTCTCAAAATCGCACCTACTTAGGTGGAATATACAGTTCTATGTTTTTGTTTTTGCCTTATTTTTGTTACTTCGATCTGAAATTCATGGTTAATTTCGAGTTTTTTAACATTTCTTGAGAATTTACTCGTTTTATGCTTGAAATTTGCGGCTTCTGTTGGAAGTTGGAGTTCATTGTGTTATAAATTTTGATATGTTAAACATTAGTGTCCATATGAAACTTGAGTTTCATATAATGCATGAATCGTTCCATTGATGATCCAATGTTAATGAGAACAACCAATTAATTTCAAGCTATAATATCTGGCTTTTACACATTTGCATTGGATAATATCTATGCCTTTGTGGTGATAAATTTCTTCGTGGTTCCTGTGAGGTTATATTATCTGTCCATCTTTTTTAGGTCTGTATTATTATTTATGTTCATAATTTACTGTCTATATTCTTCCGTTTTCAGATTAGGGGTTGTTTCTCTATACCACAAGAAGAGTGACCATGAATCTATATTATTATTTATGAATTATGTGTCAATTATCTATTCCTTGTGTATCATATATTCAAAATTGCTTCAAGAATGTGCAACTTTTAGATGCCATATATCAATCTTGTCTTATTATCGCAAACTACTGTCTTTTGCATCTAGAATTTCAGCTCCAATCCTTATTTTGAACACACAAAGCTTACCAAGACATTCACATTTCTTGATGAACTACCAAAGCGACTGCAACTTCTTTAAGTGGAAGGAAGACATGGTATTCTTCTCTCGTTTTTTAGGTTGCTTCATTTCTTGGTAAGCTCTGATGGACTGTTTGACATTGGCATCTGAAATATGTGCAGGGAATCCCCAAATGGTGTAGATAATGAGAAGAAAGGGAACAAGAGAGCTCAGCTTATATTGAGGAGAGGTAGATTTTTACCTAATGATACTACTTTGATACATTGCCTAAAGAATGTAACACATGTCTAGCAACTCTTTGTGATTATTATTTAGGGGAATCACCTTTTAACAGATTGTTTTATGTGTTGTGGTTATTTATCAAGACTGAATGTGATTTGATATTGTTCAATGGGGAGATTAAATTGAGTGGGTGATGCTTAAATTGCTTGTGTCCACGTATGGAAACTAGGTGATAACTCTTTGTTCAGGATCATTATCTGGTTTTATATGTTCAGGATTTCATGTGCTACTCCTGCTATGTACTCGCAAAATTTGATATGTGATGCTCTGGCTCTATAGTTTCGGAAGAACGCTATGCTGTGTAGCTTTTTCTTTGTTTTTTTGGTTGGGAATAAAGTCGTGTGGCCAGATGATCATCACTGTTGTTTGTCTATTAGTTTTGGCTTGATCTCAGTAGAAAATGAAAGCATTTTATAGTTAACAAGACATCAAGATTGATGTGAATCCTTAAGTACTTCATGTTATTTAATTTTTAGGACATCTGATATATAAGTAACATGGAAGTGATGACAAAGTCCTAAAACTAGTATCATTTAATTATGTATGTTCCCAGAATTTAATGGAAGTTGCACGTAATAGTGGTCTTGTCTCACTTGGGAGTTGGGATACACTTTTGTTTAAGAACTTAGCACATTCCATCAACATTGATTAATACTAGCTTACAACTTTTAAGGAAACTATATGCAATCTCAACTTTGACATCTATAAATATGAAGACCCAACCTTCTGAAAAACCTAAATTCGACAAAGAAAAGTAAAGCCGCTGCTCTTTATGGCCAATTTTAGTTAGCTATATGCAGTCTCACTTGAGTTGATTTTTTTTATTCGTGGACTTTGTGATTGAAATTTTGATATATAATTGTTCATTGTTATATGAGATTCTAGGGTTCTTGTTAGTTTTGGGTTCTATATGAGTTGAAACACTAGTGAATGATAAATGGAGTAGTGAGGATAAGATAAGAGATGGTTGACTCTTTTAGCTGCTGATTGTAATTAGTGCTGGGTTGTTGTTAGTGCTGTAGGGTCTGTCTACTCTACAGTAGCTAGTAGGATGTATGATGTATCTTGTCGGTTTTTCACGCTTTTGGTAATTAAATTTTACATTTTACCAAAAAAAAAATCTTCTTAATTTTATCGAGATCAAGGACATTGTGTCTATGCTGCAACAGATCAAAGAGAAAGTTGAACAAGATGGCATTAAGAAACAATTTCTTGGTTTGCTATTCGTCTCTAATTGTTGAATTTCTGATTTGAAGATAAGATTTCTGAATTGTGAGAATTGTTACTTCAAATTCAGCATTAATTGTAATCTGTACCAGGAATGGAAGTGACTTTATCCAGCCGCTTAAAAAGATTATACAGCATGTACAACAAGGTTCAATAAAATTTCACTTACTTTCATGTTTGTTTCCTTGGTAGTGCTTGCTTATGAAAGTTTTCTGAGGCTAAATTGTTTTTATTTGGATGATGCTGAGACTACTACATAATATTTACCCTGCAAACATCATGAATTCACTTTTTAGGGAAAAGTAAACCTAGTATTTTTCTCATAAGTGCTAGATTAATTAGAGTGCTCTAATCTGTTAATTGTTATCAGTAGTAGCAGAAATTATAGATATATATTTTAGGAGTGACCCTCGTTGTCTACGAATTAAACTCATGTAACAAGTTTCGAGCCTTAGCTTTTAATTTTATTGTTCTTTGTAATTTTTTATCAAGTGAGGGAGATATATCAGTGAAAATAATGCTATTATTGCTGTTTTGATGTTTGAGTTATAATGGTTAATTTGTATCATTTGATGCTTGAAACATGCTCTTTGACCACTGATTAGGTTTATTTATTTGCTTTATTTATTTACCCTGCAAACATGCTCTTTGACCTCATCATCATCCTCAAGGTTCCAGGTAGCATGGTTGTTAAGACATGGCTGCTTGCTATGGCTATCGGCACTACCGGTTATTCTAGGTTCCGATTATACGGGGCCTTCAATGAATCCCGCCAATGTGAGTATAATTTTCGCTGAAATACTTTATAGCATGTGATCTTTCAATATCTTTGTTCATGTCTCTAGTAGCTAGTTGCTGCAACAATTTTATTATGGTTACCTATCTAGTTTTGCCCTATGTTACCCAGACACGGATTGAGTGTCTACTCGGATACGGGTGTCCGAGTGTCCGACTCGGCTATTTTGTAGAAAGAAGTCAAGTTTTTAGTTTAAAATGAAGTATCCAAGTGAAGTGTCGTGTCGAACACAACACGACACGTCACCTGGTTTTGAGGTAAATGAAGGTGTCGGAGTAACATAGGTTTTGCCACCTTACAAGCAAGGTCTACAATATCTTTTCAATTAATTTAGATTAGTGATTGGGAAAATTACTTGTTTTTTTTTATTATTTAGGTTCGAAGTTAGATCCTATTGAAGTATAAACCTGAAGGGTTATGTACTTGTGCACAGTCATACATCTGTTTTATATAAATTGGTGTTGTAGAATGAAATACATCATAATCACATACTTGTACACCTTTTAGAGCTAACTAACTAACTGAAATTGGCAACTGATGCCCGTGGAACTTCACTACCAAGTGATAGCCTCATTCCTCTCTTCGCTTTGTTGGTAGAATTGTTCTCGAGTCTTGCCTGACACAGTGGTGAAGTACATATACTGGTGGTGTATAGATTATAAGCACCCTTCAACGATCATAATTGAGGACCTCTATGAGTTATATTGGACAAATGATCCCAACATTTAGTGGAGAAATACTTGACTTGGTTCAGGTTGCAGAAAAGCGTATATATAGCTATATAATGGATAGACACTTCCTGAAATAGAAAGTATGTGCTATGGCTTTATAACATACCAAAAAGAGCATAGATTTTGTCTTAATTCTACCTTTTTTTTTTACTTCAATTCTATATGATGAATCGATGTATAAAGCTGTTGGAACTTTCACACAATTTGATGCATCACTCTAATTCCACTGCACATGCGACTGGCCATGTGTATCTTTATTTATGTCATTGATGGAGCAAATTTGGGCAAGTTTAAAGCCTTGACTGCGAACAATATATGATTGTCAAAATATGAAGGGCTTGGTGTTTAGTTTCTACTGTTTGATTCCAAGTCGAGTCTGAATTTTAGTGAAATCAGGCTGACATCAGATTCTAAAGTCTGCAAGCTTTGAAGTTACAATGTGTTAACTTCTACCACCGGAGTGCAAACACGATAAGAAATTCAATATTTTGCTATTTACATATTGAATGCCTCAGTTTGATTTGTGTGTTATGAGCCTTGCATGGTTTCTTAGACCATATTTTATATACAAATTACCCTAGAATGGACTTGTTTCTCCGATTATTTTACTTCTTTATAGAGAAATTGTTTCTGTCGTTGTTGCAGGCCTTTAGATGGGAATACATGAGAAATCAGCATAATACACGGGAGCAGTTTTACGTTACTGGATATGCCCTTTTATTGTTGGAATTGTGGCTTCTTGGTTGTTCCGAATCACCTTTTTATCAGCCTAAAAAAGTAGAAGAAAGCTCCAAAGAACAGGAAAGCATTCTCGTTTGGTTTTGATATTTTGTACCAAGGAAATTGGTTGTTTATAGATTAATGTGGTCCTTTTACCACTTTCTTATGTTTCACTTCCGAAATTATGAATATTCATAGGGAGTCTGGTAAAATGCTTGAAATGAAAGTGTTTCATTACATTCTAAGTGTTTCTAGTTTTGGTCTCGAGTTCGCCTTTGCTTATGGATTCTACTGCTTGGCTCACTATATATGTGCAATAGGGCATTGGGGAAGATGGAGCCATTACTTGCTGCTTGGCTTATTCTAAGTTTGTTGTTGCTGTATGCTCGATGTAAAAAATACATCAAGTGCTCCGGTTGATAAGAAAAAACCGGAGCACATGATTTGCAAGTGCTCCGGTTTTTTCTTAACAACCGGAGCACTTGACGTATTTTAACAGTATAAAATTCACAAGTGCTTCGATTTTTAATACAACCGGAGCACTTGTGAATCTAAGTGCTCCGGTTAAAATTCGGAGCACTTGATAAATGCTCAAGTGCTCGTATGGGGTCTGCTACGGGTCAAATACGGAGCACATGTACCGTTTTTAACCGGAGCACTTGGTGTTTTTTCCACTAGTGACACTTCTCATGAAATATATAGCAACTCAATGAGAGTTTTTGGATCATTTGCTCTGATACCAACTGTAACACTCCATCCTTTTTTTAAACATAATATAAACAAAATAGAACATTTTATTAAAGAAATGGCGATAGCGGAAATATCGCCTAACGAAAATGTCACTCTAATCAAAGGTTAAAATTAAACTTAATAAAAAAATAAAACCCAATTAAAATAATCCAAAATATCCATAATGAGGCAAAATAACCTCATAAACTCAATGTAGTAACTATAAATGAAATAAAACGTCTCAAACAAAAATCCTAAATAGCCTTTCTCTCATTTCCCATAACACGAAATAATCACCTACAAAATATATCAACAAACATCCACAATCAATGGAGAGTAACTAACAACTCTCCCAGCTCAATTAGGATCCACATAAGAACTATAAAAGGCCTTAACAATCAAGTCGTATATTAATATCTCGCAAACAAACTTTAGATAAATGCATACAACAAAGACAATACAACGTGCTAAGAGATAAATAGGGTAAAGATAATAGAATAAACAAATGGACTAATAAATATACAAATAAACTCAAGGATTAACAATATAAATCATCAAAAAATAATAACATGAATGATATAAATGATAATGATAACGTCTCCAAAATAATCTTCTTAACACGTTTGAGGAGGAACTGGATGTAAGTGGATTGGAACTCATTGTTCCTATTTGGTTATAGTATTAGGACCCTGCTCGTCTATGTCCAGTATGGCCACACCTTGATGCGAGATAATATCCTGCTCAGTACTAATCGACCTCTCAGACGACAACTGATAACCAAGACGGACCTACATACCCTGCTCAGTACGTAAGCATAAACTATGTACCCTGCTCAATACATAGTGACTGTTCATTCCTAGGAGATAATGTCGTCTCACTAGTCATCATCCTCAAACAAAAATAAATAATAAATAATATAATTTCATCGTCTGCAGAATGCCATTTAAGGTCTTACATCAAAATGCAAGAATTTAGGGCGTTAACCCATCAATTCCAAACTGCAAGAATTTCAGGGACTCAACCCATCAATTCCATTTACATCAAACTGCAGGGATTTTCGGGACTCAACCCATGAATTCCAATTCAAAACAACTTCACAATTTCTCCAAAACAATAATCGTTATGTTAACAATATCATCTTCAAAATATATAAGTTAACTCATCAAGAACGAGAAAATAATAGAAGTACTTATCATAACGTGGAAACATTTTAACAACACTTTCCCATGCTCACATCTTAAACAGTACATAATACAATACTCAAACTAAAAACAACAAAGGACTTGATAAAGCCACCACCTTACACTATCAATTATATATAAGAGAACAAAAAAAAAATCCAACCAAGCCCAATATAAACACATGATAACAACCAACCAGTATTTCATATCATTAACTAATGTAGCTTAAGAAATCCAAACCAAAAACAAATTAAACTAATAAAAACTACAACAAAATCCATGAACAACAGTACCTATATTATGCAAAACAACAAGCAGCTACACGCATGGAACAAGTACATGAGAGCAGGTCAACAACCAAGTAGTGCCATAATCACTTCATACTCAACTTAAACTTTTTTGCCCAACAGTAGCAAAGTTGTAAAACAAAACCACCCAAAATCCCAACACTTCACCCAAAATAACAATTACACATGTCTTACAAACTATAACTTCATGCTCATAAAAAGAAATAATACTAACATGATTTCTAATATTAAACATGAGACTAAAAATCACCCAAAAATATATATCATACTACAACATAGATAAAATATTCAATCCCAATCATAATAAGCAAATTTTTACCCAACCTATTATGATACTAAAAACCCAATAACCCAACTATCAAAACTAGTATAATTCCTATGCTAATACTAATCGATCTAGGGTCGCCGTTAGTTACCTTTGAAGACCTCCAATTGCTTGCATTTCAATTATGTACTGTTCTGTTCCGACCATGATTCACGACGATCTGATGCTCGGACGCACAATCGATCCAGTGAAAGTGAAGGCGTAGATGTTCTTAACATGATGTACACATTTTAGGACAATCCACCGGCTAGATCCTCAGATATGGTCATTTTTGTGAAGGTGTGGCAGGGAAATCCTGTATGAACTTTTCTCTTCTTTTTATCTTCTCCTCTCCTCTTGAAATGGTCGAATAAAATGGGGTTATGGTGTGGTTCTTGCTGTCCATAAAACATCATTAAGAGAATATAAAAAAAGTGTAAATGTTGGGTTACAATAGCAAAAAAGAAGGGAGTTGAATAGCATACAAACTCCAAAAGCCACTTCTTTATCCATCAAAATATCTGATTTTTGGGCAGCTCCTTTAAGACCCAAACTCCATGTCCAAAAAGTTGTTACGATGGTCCAACGCGCGATTGACGCGATAAAACAAAATGCATAGCTAAAACGCAAAATTTAAATACTAGAAAAATATATAATTTGTAATCAAATATTTTTTATAAATATAACATTTTAAAAGTTGAAAAACAAATAATATAATATATAATATTTTTAAGAAGTAAAATATTATAATTTTAATGGAACATAATAATTAAGGGAAAATAACTCAAATAAATCATGAGCGAAAATCCGTGGTGTTACAATCACTCTCCCTTAAGAAAGTTTCGTTCTCCAAACTTGAAACGACACGAAAATACGCTATACGACGACTACGTACAACTTTCTTTCGGGCATCTAAGTAACGCCTTGGAGGTACTCTGCAAAAACGTAAACATTAGTCCTTGCTAAACCTTACCAACTATCACATAAGAAAACATATAGCACATCAGTTAATAAAAATAACTCCCAAGGCTTTCTTCCTACCCAAGTAACTCTCACTAAGCACTTTATGATACTTATGCTCCAAAATACAACAACTACACACTTCTCATGAAATATGTAGCAACTCAATGAGAGTTTTTGGATCATTTGCTCTGATACCAAATGTAACACTCCGTCCTTTTTTTAAACATAATATAAACAAAATAGAACATTTTATTAAAGAAATGGCGATAACGGAAATATCGCCTAACGAAAATGTCACTCTAATCAAAGGTTAAAATTAAACTTAATAAAAAAATAAAACCCAATTAAAATAATCCAAAATATCCATAAAGAGGCAAAATAACCTCATAAACTCAATGTAGTAACTATAAATGAAATAAAACGCCTCAAACAAAAATCCTAAATAGCCTTTCTCTAATTTCCCAGAACACGAAATAATCACCTACAAAATATATCAACAAACATCCACAATCAATGGCGAGTAACTAAGAGCTCTCCCAGCTCAATTAGGATCCACACAAGAACTATAAAAGCCTTAACAATCAAGTCGTATATCAATATCTCGCAAACAAACTTCAGATAAATACATACAACAAAGACAATTCAACGTACTAAGAGATAAATAGGGTAAAGATAACAGAATAAACAAATGGACTAATAAATATACAAATAAACTCAAGGATTAACAATATAAATCATCAAAAAATAATAACATGAATGATATAAATGATAATGATAACGTCTCCAAAATAATCTTCTTAACACGTTTGAGGAGGAACTGAATGTAAGTGGATCAGAACTCATTTTTCCTATTTGGTTATAGTATTAGTACCCTGCTCGTCTATGTCCAGTATGGCCACACCCTGATGCGAGATAGTATCCTGCTCAGTACTAATAGACCTCTTAGACGACAACTGATAACCAAGACGGACCTACATACCCTGCTCAGTACGTAAGCATAAACTATGTACCCTGCTCAATACATAGTGACTGTTCATTCCTAGGAGACAATGTCGTCTCACTAGTCATCATCCTCAAACAAAAATAAATAATAAATAATATAATTTCATCGTCTGCAGAATGCCATTTAAGGTCTTACATCAAAATGCAAGAATTTAGGGCGTTAACCCATCAATTCCAAACTGCAAGAATTTCAGGGACTCAACCCATCAATTCCATTTACATCAAACTGCAGGAATTTTAGGGACTCAATCCACGAATTTCAATTCAAAACAACTTCACAATTTCTCCCAAACAATAATCTCTATGTTAACAATATCATCTTCAAAATATATAAGTTAACTCATCAAGAACGAGAAAATAATAGAAGTACTTATCATAACGTGGAAACATATTAAACATGATACTAAAAATCACCCAAAAATATATATCATACTACAACATAGACAAAATATTTAATTCCAATCATAAGAAGCTAATTTTTACCCAACCTATTATGATACTAAAAACCCAATAACCCAACTATCAAAACTAGTATAATTCCAATGCTAATACTAATCGATCTAGGGTTGCCGTTAGTTACCTTTGAAGACCTCCAATTGCTTGCATTTCCATTATGTACTGTTCTGTTTCGACCATGATTCGCGACGATCTGATGCTCGGACGCACAATCGCTCTAGCGAAAGTGAAGGCCCTGATGTTCTTAACATGATGTACACATTTCAGGACAATCCAACGGTAAGATCCTCAGATATGGTCATTTTTGTGAAGGTGTGGCAGGGAAATCCTGTATGAACTTTTCTCTTCTTTTTGTCTTCTCCTCTCCTCTTGAAATGGTCGAATAAAATGGGGTTATGGTGTGGTTCTTACTGTCCATAAAACGTCATTAAGACAATATTAAAAAAGTGTAAATGTTGGGTTACAATAGCTAAAAAGATGGGAGTTGAATAGCATACAAACTCCAAAAGCCACTTCTTTATCCATCAACATATCTGATTTTTGGGCAGCTCCTTTAGGACCCAAACTCCATGTCCAAAAAGTTGTTACGATGGTCCAACGCGCGATTGACGCGATAAAACAAAATGCATAGCTAAAACGCGAAATTTAAATACTAGAAAAATATATAATTTGTAATCAAATATATTTTATAAATATAACATTTTAAAAGTTGAAAAACAATAATATAATATATAATATTTTTAAGAAGTAAAATATTATAATTTTAATGGAACATAATAATTAAGGGAAAATAACTCAAATAAATCATGAGCGAAAATCCGTGGTGTTACAATCACTCTACCTTAAGAAAGTTTCGTGATCCAAACTTGAAACGACACGAAAATACGCTATACGACGACTACGTACAACATTCTTTCGGGCATCTAAGTAACGCCTTGGAGGTACTCTGCCAAAACGTAAACATTAGTCCTTACTAAACCTTACCAACTATCACATAAGAAAACAGATTGCACATCAGTTAATAAAAATAACTCCCAAGGCTTTCTTCCTACCCAAGTAACTCTAACTAAGCACTTTAAGATACTAATGCTCCTAAATACAACAACTACACACTTCTCATGAAATATGTAGCTACTCAATGAGAGTTTTTGGATCATTTGCTCTGATACCAAATGTAACACTCCGTCCTTTTTTTAAACATAATATAAACAAAATAGAACATTTTATTAAAGAAATGGCGATAGCGGAAATATCGCCTCACGAAAATGTCACTCTAATAAAAGGTTAAAATTAAACTTAATAAAAAAATAAAACCCAATTAAAATAATCCAAAATATCCATAAAGAGGCAAAATAACCTCATAGACTCAATGTAGTATCTATAAATGAAATAAAACGTCTCAAACACAAATCCTAAATAGCCTTTCTCTCATTTCCCATAACACGAAATAATCACCTACAAAATATATCAACAAACATCCACAATCAATGGGGAGTAACTAACAGCTCTCCCAGCTCAATTAGGATCCACATAAGAACTATAAAAGCCTTAACAATCACGTCGTATATCAATATCTCGCAAACAAACTTCAGATAAATACATACAACAAAGACAATACAACGTACTAAGAGATAAATAGGGTAAAGATAACAGAATAAACAAATGGACTAATAAATATACAAATAAACTCAAGGATTAACAATATAAATCATCAAAAAATAATAACATGAATGATATAAATGATAATGATAACGTCTCCAAAATAATCTTCTTAACACGTTTGAGGAGGAACTGAATGTAAGCGGATCGGAACTCATTGTTCCTATTTGGTTATAGTATTAGGACCCTGTTCGTCTATGTCCAGTATGGCCACACCCTGATGCGAGATAGTATCCTGCTCAGTACTAATCGACCTCTCAGACGACAACTGATAACCAAGACGGACCTACATACCCTGCTCAGTACGTAAGCATAAATTATGTACCCTTCTCAATACATAGTGACTGTTCATTCCTAGGAGACAATGTCGTCTCACTAGTCATCATCCTCAAACAAAAATAAATAATAAATAATATAATTTCATCGTCTGCAGAATGCCATTTAAGGTCTTACATCAAAATGCAAGAATTTAGGGCGTTAACCCATCAATTCCAAACTGCAAGAATTTCAGGGACTCAACCCATCAATTCCATTTACATCAAACTGCAGGAATTTTAGGGACTCAACCCATGAATTTCAATTCAAAAAAACTTCACAATTTCTCCAAAACAATAATCTTTATGTTAACAATATCATCTTCAAAATATATAAGTTAACTCATCAAGAACGAGAAAATAATAGAAGTACATATCATAACGTGGAAACATATTCACAACACTTTCCCATGCTCACATCTTAAACAATACATAATACAATATTAAAACTAAAAACAACAAAGGACTTGATAAAGCCACCACCTTACACTATCAATTATATATAAGAGAACAAAAAAACAATCCAACCAATCCCAATATAAACGCATGATAACAGCCAACCAGTATTTCATATCATTTAGTAATGTAGCTTAACAAAACCAAACCAAAAACAAATTAAACTAATCAAAACTACAACAAAATCCATGAAGAGCAGTACCTATATTATGCAAAACAACAAGCAGCTACACGCATGGAACAAGTACATGAGAGAAGGTCAACAACCAAGTAGTGCCATAATCACTTCATACTCAACTTAAACTTTTTTGCCCAACAGTAGCAAAGTTGTAAAACAAAACCATCCAAAATCCCAACACTTCACCCAAAACAACAATTACACATGTCTTACAAACTATAACTTCATGCTCATAAAAAGAAACAATACTAACATGATTTCTAATATTAAACATGATACAAAAAATCACCCAAAAATATATATCATACTACAACATAGACAAAATATTTAATCCCAATCATAATAAGCTAATTTTTACCCAACCTATTATGATACTAAAAATCCAATAACCCAACTATCAAAACTAGTATAATTCCTATGCTAATACTAATCGATCTAGGGTCGCCGTTAGTTACCTTTGAAGACCACCAATTGCTTGCATTTCCATTATGTATTGTTCTGTTCCGACCATGATTCCCGACGATCTGATGCTCGGACGCACAATCGCTCTAGTGAAAGTGAAGGCCCAGATGTTCTTAACATGATGTACATATTTCAGGACAATCCAACGGTTAGATCCTCAGATATGGTCATTTTTGTGAAGGTGTGGCAGGGAAATCCTGTATGAACTTTTCTCTTCTTTTTATCTTCTCCTCTCCTCTTGAAATGGTCGAATAAAATGGGGTTATGGTGTGGTTCTTGCTGTCCATAAAACATCATTAAGAGAATATAAAAAAAGTGTAAATGTTGGGTTACAATAGCTAAAAAGATGGGAGTTGAATAGCATACAAACTCCAAAAGCCACTTCTTTATCCATCAAAATATCTGATTTTTGGGCAGCTCTTTTAGGACCCAAACTCCATGTCCAAAAAGTTGTTACGATGGTCCAACGCACGATTGACGCGATAAAACAAAATGCATAGCTAAAACGCGAAATTTAAATACTAGAAAAATATATAATTTGTAATCAAATATATTTTATAAATATAACATTTTAAAAGTTGAAAAACAAATAATATAATATATAATATTTTTAAGAAGTAAAATATTATAAATTAATGGAACATAATAATTAAGGGAAAATAACTCAAATAAATTATGAGCGAAAATTTGTGGTGTTGCAATCACTCTCCCTTAAGAAAGTTTCGTCCTCGAAACTTGAAACGACACGAAAATACGCTATACGACGACAACGTACAACTTTCTTCGGGCATCTAAGTAAAGCCTTGGAAGTACTCTACAAAAACGTAAACATTAGTCCTTGCTAAACCTTACCAACTATCACATAAGAAAACATATAGCACATCAGTTAATAAAAATAACTCCCAAGGCTTTCTTCCTACCCAAGTAACTCTCATTAAGCACTTTAAGATACTAATGCTCCTAAATATAACAACTACACACTTCTCATGAAATATATAGCAACTCAATGAGAGTTTTTGGATCATTTGCTCTGATACCAAATGTAACACTCCGTCCTTTTTTTAAACATAATATAAACAAAATAGAACATTTTATTAAAGAAATGACGATAGCGGAAATATCGCCTAACGAAAATGTCACTCTAATCAAAGGTTAAAATTAAACTTAATAAAAAAATAAAACCCAATTAAAATAATCCAAAATATCCATAAAGAGGCAAAATAATCTCATGAACTCAATGCAATAACTATAAATGAAATAAAACGTCTCAAACAAAAATCCTAAATAGCCTTTCTCTCATTTCCCATAACACGAAATAATCACCTACAAAATATATCAACAAACATCCACAATCAATGGGGAGTAACAAACAGCTCTCCCAGCTCAATTAGGATCCACATAAGAACTATAAAAGCCTTAACAATCAAGTCATATATCAATATCTCGCAAACAAACTTCAGATAAATACATACAACAAAGACAATACAATGTGCTAAGAGATAAAGAGGGTAAAGATAACAGAATAAACAAATGGACTAATAAATATACAAATAAACTCATGGATTAACAATATAAATCATCAAAAAATAATTACATGAATGATATAAATGATAATGATAACGTCTCCAAAATAATCTTCTTAACACGTTTGAGGAGGAACTGAATGTAAGTGGATCGGAACTCATTGTTCCTATTTGGTTATAGTATTAGGACCCTGCTCGTCTATGTCCAGTATGGCCACACCCTGATGCGAGATAGTATCCTGCTCAGTACTAATAGACCTCTTAGACGACAACTGATAACCAAGACGGACCTACATACCCTGCTCAGTACGTAAGCATAAACTATGTACCCTGCTCAATACATAGTGACTGTTCATTCCTAGGAGACAATGTCGTCTCACTAGTCATCATCCTCAAACAAAAATAAATAATAAATAATATAATTTCATCGTCTGCAGAATGCCATTTAAGGTCTTACATCAAAATGCAAGAATTTAGGGCGTTAACCCATCAATTCCAAACTGCAAGAATTTCAGGGACTCAACCCATCAATTCCATTTACATCAAACTGCAAGAATTTTTGGGATTCAACCCATGAATTCCAATTCAAAACAACTTTACAATTTCTTCAAAACAATAATCTTTTTGTTAACAATATCATCTTCAAAATATATAAGTTAACTCATCAAGAACGAGAAAATAATAGAAGTACTTATCATAACGTGGAAACATATTCACAACACTTTCCCATGCTCACATCTTAAACAATACATAATACAATACTCAAACTAAAAACAACAAAGGACTTGATAAAGCCACCACCTTACACTATCAATAATATATAAGAGAACAAAAAAACAATCCAATTAATCCCAATATAAACGCATGATAACAACCAACGACAAGTATTTCATATCATTTAGTAATGTAGCTTAACAAAACCAAACCAAAAACAAATTAAACTAATCAAAACTACAACAAAATCCATGAAGAGCAGTACCTATATTATGCAAAACAACAAGCAGCTACACGCATGGAACAAGTACATGAGAACAGGTCAACAACCAAGTAGTGCCATAATCACTTCATACTCAACTTAAACCTTTTTGCCCAACAGTAGCAAAGTTGTAAAACAAAAACATCCAAAATCCCAACATTTCACCCAAAATAACAATTATACATGTCTTGTTAAGTTCAAAAAAGCCAACCGAATTATTTTTACTCAACCCGGCAACAAGAACTTGGTTGCCTATTAAATTGCCTTATTAAGAATTGGCAGAAAGATATCAAACAGTTTCGAAGTTAAATATTGCATTGGTGTGTGGTAATATTTTTGGTATGAAAAATATTAAATTCCCATTGATTATACTCTTTTGATATTTGTTATACATGATATTGAAGATTGGACTAGTGGCTATGATGTTTACATATTTGAGGATGGTAATTGGGTCATCAAGAATGAAAATATAATAACAAGAAGACACTTGAATGTTGATGATTAAGCTTTTTGTAGTGATGGTTTGTATATCTTATTGGATTATGGTAATTGTTTTAGGCAAGCTCCTTTGCCTTATATATACTAGCTTTTTATGCACGCTATGTGTGCGGCGATATTTTAGGCATAACTATAAATCAATAGTAAAATAAACCAAAAACGAAAGTTCGTATCTAAGTTCTCCTCCATTTCGTAAGTAAGAAAGATTGAAATACTTCTTATAAACCAAGTTATATGTTACATGATCTACCCATCACCCTACGTATACGGTATACCTCTTATAAACAAATTTATATTTTACATAAAAATCACATAGTCCTAAAATCCTCATTTTCACTCACATAACATCACTTTCTCTCTCTCTTATTTTCATAATTTTAATCGGATTGTAGTTTTGTACTAATTCTACCTTCCAAAAATTGCAATTCTAAAATTTAATTTTACAACTAAAAAAAATGTATTATGATTACCGACCTCTATCGGCTCTTTGCATTTCGATTAGTATATTTTATTGCACAATTGGGAAGTTTTATTCATGGCTATCAAATAAAAGTTTTATTCATGGTGTAGACACATAATCGTGTCTCTCCATTTAGTACCCTATGATGACCAATACCCTGCTCCATTTGGTCCGGATCAAGGAAAGAATAAAGAACAAGTCTAAAATAAAAAGTTTTAAGCCAAATCCATTTTCTAACCCATTTTATTAACCCATTTCCCAAAAACCTTTTTTATAACTAGTTTTACTAAGCCCACTTCCTAAAACATTTTAAAATAACTTTTTTAAAGGCCCATCTTTGAAATCCTTTTAAAAAATAGTTTTTATGAAAGCCCAATTTATTAAACCCTTTTTCTAGCCCAATTTAGTTAATAGAATTAATTAATTATATTGATTAGTTTTATTAATAAAAGATATCTTTTACAAAAATATTCTTTTCCCAAATTGTTTTTAACTATCTTTTATCTAACTCTTTTCAAAAATCTTTATCTAACTATTTTATAAAAATCTTTTTAGAAGCCTACTAACTTTCGGAAACCTATTGCTACCCAACTACCTAAACCTATATATATCCTCCCTAACATATCTCTAGCGATTCGGATCTCTACCTTATAAACACTCACAACCCCTAAAAATCCTCGGCATCATCTCACAACTACACGCCCATACTACCTAATATCCTAATCCTTCGTCCTATATTATCACCGACTCATCATCATCATTCAGCACCATCTAATACCCTCATACATCACTCCTCGTACAAGATCTCCACCGCCAGCACCCTACATCTTCCCATATCATCATCACCTTGCATCCATTCATCATCTTGCGCCTAACTACTGTAAATTAATGCTCGTACACTTCCCTCATCTCACCTACATCTAATTCTCTCGCCTGCACTCAATATCACCCCTCACAATCACAATACTCCTCCATAATTCTCTAAACCAATACAGTGCACCGAAAGCAATATTCAATTGGTACCATACACCAAAGTCAAGCACTTAAACCAAGGTGCAAATAACAACATTCCTATTCAACTAATACTCGACGCAACACAAAAACGACAAAATACAAATTCTTTTATGGCTTGTTCAATATTCAATTTTCCAAAGATTCGTACAAATCAACGACCCCGGACGGTGGTATAATTTCTGAGGGTCAACTAAATTAACTAACTTTATTTGCTTTCTTTATTTATTTTTTTATTATTTTCTTAAAGTTACTAACCTTCTATTCATGATGTAGATTGTTAACTCGTCCCTGCGACTGTAAGTATTGTATATATTATACTAACTCCTTGCGGTATTTTATTTTCATATTTTTATTTATTTTTATGAACATATTATTTTTCATGCCTGATTGCAATATTTATCACTTTGTATTTATTGTTAATCAAGACTTAAATAAATGTTCTAACTAATTCAGATAACATGGACTACCTGCTAGGAACCCATTAATATTGATTGTCTAATATTTGTCACTAAAAATTAGTCTTTTATGTGTTTCCTAGAACCAATCTAGATTAATTATTTTTAGGGTGTATTAAAACGTTATATGATTAATCTTTGGCATAAAATCTGTTATGAATCGATATTTAGTAAAGGCCAGTAATGGGCAAATGTGGTTCATTATGACCATATTTGTACCCTCACCCCCGAACTCAATCTTTGGTTCATCTTGACCATCTATGGAGTCATGACGGGGAAATCTACATTGGATAAGTCCCTAAGATGTCCCTTCCATTTCAATCCAATTAGGTTTATGCTTCTTCCTCTAAAGAATTGTTGGCGACTTCAAAACGTATTTTTAATAAAACCTTAACAATGGGGTAGTCAAATAAACGCGCTCACAACGCGTGTAGGCATTAAAGGAATTCAAAAATCCTACGCCTTCAATTTGGCGACTTCACTGGGGAGGATTTTAAAAAAAAAATTTTTTTTTAAATGAGTGGGTGAAACTTGAAAAATACGATTCAGTCTTATTTTTAAGCCTTTGAATAATATATGGTTTTGCATATGCATGGCTATTGTTCAGCCACCATAAGGACAATCTACCTTGCCTCATTAGCACATGTTATATGTGTGAGGTCACCCCCGGGGGGTTTGTGCTTTGTCCTTCCAAAAAGCTTCCTGAGCGATAGTGTTGGATCTTAGTCATAAGCAAACCTACCCAACCATGGCATTGTTCTCTTGTTCCTGACTTGAGACTGGAGTGCGTCTTACACGTGGCCACCTCTTTAAGCAGGGGTACGAAGCGTTGGATCAATCTCTTAGTCATGGACCCTTTTCAGCCTTAACAAACCTGACCATAGTTGAACGTAGAAATGGACTTTAGGTTGAGAACTTTGCATATTATCATCCTATTTGTGCATATTTGTGTGTGCGTGGCTTTAATTGGTTCGTATTATTGATGTTTCGATTCGAATATCGTCAAATGAATTTTCCGTGATCAAAAAGGAAAAAGTGAACTTACGTAGCTTCGCGCGCCGCGTCGCGGTATGCGTTCCACGCAAAGTCCAGCGTGCCACGCAGCTTATCTTCTGCGTCCAACGCATTGAGTCTGCGTGTTGCGCACCCTATGGCGTCCTGCGCAGCCTTTCGTGCGTCGTACGCGTCATTCCTCGCATTCAGCGCGTCATATAGCGCTCAACACAATGTCCTTTCCTGCTCCTAGCGTTTGATATTATGCGTACTCGATTTCAGCATCCTTGTTAAGCTTAGTGTCCAACTTTGTCCACATCTTCTAATTTTCAAAAATCCATTTTTAGATATATCTCATATCCTTTTGAAAATTCTTCTCAAAAAAAAAAAAACTTTCAATCTCTAATCCCCTATCTATTTCGAAAATTCTATCCCCATCTTTTATCAAACTATATCTCCCATCCTTTTTCCAAAAAAAATGATCTCCCATTTTTTTTTTTTTTTAAAATTCATCCCCATCTTTTTTTTTCTTCAAAAAATCATTCTCATATCTTTTTCGAAATTTCATCCCATCTTTAATCTCCTATCTATCTCCACCTTTTTTTTTCAAAAAAAAAACTCCATCTTCTTTCCTATATCATATCTTTTTCAAAAACTCATCCATCATCCTATATCCTATCTTTTTATGTATGTCCATCCTTTACGTGCATATCTTTTAGGATTTTTTTTAGTGTCCACCTTATTGTAAAAGTCTCATCCACCTAGGAATTCTAACTCCATTAGAAGTCCATCTAGCTCATATGTCTAGGTTCATCCAATTTCGCTCCATTTAGAGTTCTTAACCCCGTCCAACTCTGTCCATGTTAGGAGTCTTCATTCGCTTGAGTCCCATCCATCTTAGAAGTCTATAATCCATAGAAAGTTCATGCATAATAGGAGTCTAAAACCATTCGAATTATGTCAATCTTAGGAGTCTAAATCCATTAGAATTCCATCCATTTTAGGAGTCTAGGTCCACTAGAGTTTCATCCATTTTAGGAGTCTAGGTCCAATAGAGTTTCATTCACTTTAGGAGTCTAGGTCCACTAGAGTTTCATGCACATTAGGAGTCTAGCATCCTTGAAAGTCTGTCTAATCTAGAATTCTAACGTCATTAGAAGTCTATCAAGTCAAAGGAATTTCATGTCAATTAGGACTGCATTCATACTAGAGTCCCTCTGCACTACATAGTCCATCGTTCATACACCTCATGCATATATAATTAGAGTTCATAAGCATTTAGGAGTCTCATTGCATTCATACTCTCCATTTCATCTCATGCATTCCGCATTTAGTAATCCTGAACTACAAGCGATCTGATTCCCTCTTTCGAGATATGTAGTCAGCCTTTACATTGAGTCATGCATACATGCATTAAGTCTAGGTGCATCCACATAAAAAAAAAACAAAAAAAAAAATATATCATGCATATTCAGATTTGTTCCTAGGAGCTCAACTTTTATACATACATACATTCTTTCATTTCTTTTCTCTCCCTCCATCATAATTCTATCTCTAAATCTCCTTTGATGATCCATGCAAAAGTCAAGAGACACTGAAATGGGTAATCCATCGAATACCGAACAACAAGTCGCTGAAATGGCTAGAACCTTAGTCAAGATGTCTAGTATGATGGAAGAAATAACTATAAGGCTTGAGAAGGTCGAGTATGGTGAATCTCCTGGATTCAACAAGAAAATGGAGAATGTCATTCATAGGGTAACTAATGCAAATTCCTATTTTGAACCTACTGATAACACCAAACCGAAGGGGAAACTTTCCGAAAAATTCTCCGCTCGTTAAAGCATTTGGACTCGCTTAGGTCCAATCAACGCAAAAAAAAATACACTTCTCTTTTCGTTTAGAAAGAGACCTCATGAAGATTGAAGCAACGAAGCTCTCTTGTCATGCGACGTAGGAGTCTAGACTTAGGATTTCATTTTCTGTTTCATTTCTCTTATTTTTCCCAGTCTAATGTAGGATTTCCCCTCTTATTGCATGTACTCATAATTTTCAATCAATAAATGAGTATTTCTTTTCTAACCCTGCACTAATGAGCATCACTGAAAATCACGATTGTCGCCTTAAAGGAAATGAATTTCTAATTCTCATGACTATTCTAATAAAGGCAATGAACAACTGGCATATATAAAAGAGGTATTCCTTCCCTTCAGTACAACTATTCCTCCATTTCAACCTAAATACATAACACCCCTTTCCCTCTAACCTACCTTAGTGGAGGTACACTTGACAATAATTAAATGTAAAGGGCAAGTAAAAAAAAGAGAGAGCAACAACACAAAAATCAAAGCAAAAACAAAAGCAAATAAAAAAAAATGATACAAAAGTGCAAAATTTTTTAAAAAAGAGAAGTGTTGCAAGTAAGCCCATCAATAGCTTTGTCAAAGATATTTCCTTCGAAACCTTTAACCTCCAACTCCAACGTTAACAACCAAAAATCATTACAAGCCAAATCATATATCCGACAAGCCTTCCCTCAAGCAATCCATAACCATGCATATCGCATCCCAATAAGCCATAAAAGACAAACCAAAGCCCGCTAGGTCGAAAACCTATAAGGGCGACTTAGGCAAAAGTCAGGGCACCTTCTTATTCATTGGCCTGAACTACGAATGGTCTGATTCTGCTAAAGATACGTAGGAAACCTCATCATGAGGTCCGACCGCTATAAACCAAACCAAACTACATCACTATCCACCCTTGCTAAAGACCTTTTCCAAATCAATACTTAAATCAATGCCTAATTCATTGCAAATGGCTCCAAAGCAAAATGCTCGGCCACCGATTAAAATGCTAAGAGCTACGACTGGCCTGATTCCATCATGGATACATAGGCAACCTCTTTTGAGGCCCGGCCATTTTAATTCAAAACACATTATTAAGGCTCGCCTAGGCCCATGAGAAAAGCGCGATCTCCCAAATCCTGAATTTCCAATGCTCATCCCTACCCTTAGAACAAGACTGGGATTCGAACCTGCATGATTAGCCTACCTCATTGCGTGAGCCGATTCATTATGACTCTGCCTTTTCTTATTCTAATCACTTCCTTTTTCTAAGCCGCATTATCGCTTCTAAGCCAACCTTAGCATAACCTTTCAACACTCAGCGCTATGACCGTGCCTCATCTTTTGAGTGTTCCTTTATCTTGGCCTTTTTCGTCTTCTCACCTTAGGAACCCTATATGGAATCTTCGGTCGAAACTTCCGCTAAGCGTGATGAGATATCTTCAAAATCAAGCAATCAAGCTGAGTACTTCATAAACTCCATCTTACCGGGTGCTTCATCACTGGTCCACCTAGAAAATTATAGGCTCCGAGTCCAGACCTATTGAGACAAGGACTTCATTACGAGTCCATAAGTGAAATCATGGGTTTTAAACCCGCGCAAATGCAACATTGCACCTATTCACGGGCTCACTTAGGCCCTTGACATACAAACCCCGAAACATATACAATTCAAGCATTACAAGGACTACAATGTATTCAAATCCAACAAATCATCCTTCATAAGCTCCATGTGTACCTTGATAAGGACTTCATTACGATTCCATACAAAATATTATGGGCTTCAGACCCATACGAGATCCTAACTGTTTTATGGGCTCACTTAGACTTGTAACAACTACAACGCATTTCGAATCAAACATAACTTACATGGATCATCCTTGGGGCTTTCTATTTCTCCTATTTCAAGTTTTCTAAAATGAAAATTTGAAGCTTCTAATGGAACGATCAAATCATCTGCATTAGTGTCATACCTCTGCATTAGTGTCATATCTCTACATTTGCATTACATATCTGCATCGTCCAAACATTGTGTCAAAGCATTGCATCCTTCGTCCTTAGCCATAGGATTCTAGCGTCAATCATCGAGTCACACATACACACACATATTATACACATTCTGCAGTCTAGTGTCACACAGTTGCACACTTACACTATATCCTCATAGTTTAGGTCATCAGTATGTCCTATCCCTTCTCGCTTTTTAGCGAATGAACTTTTTGTAAGTTATATTTCTCACTTTTTAGCGAATGAACTTTTCGTAAGTTATATTTCTCGCTGTTGAGCGAATGAATTTTTCGCAAGCTATTCCTTCTCGCTTTGAGCGAATGAACTTTTCGCAAGTTATATATCTCGCTTTTTAGCGAATGAACTTTCAATAAGTTACATCTCTCGCTTTTTAGCGAATGAGCTTTTCGTAAGTTATATCTCTCGCTTTTTAGCAAATGAACTTTTCGTAAGTTATATTTCTCGCTTTTTAGCGAATGAACTTTTCGTAAGTTATATTTCTCGCTGTTGAGCGAATGAACTTTTCGCAAGTTATTCCTTCTCGCTGTTGAGCGAATGAACTTTTCGCAAGTTATTCCTTCTCGCTTTGAGCGAATGAACTTTTCGCAAGTTATTCCAATTCTAATTGCTTTTAACCCAAATCATTCTACCTCGAATAATCCCTTTCATGCGAATAAACTTTTTGTAAGTTGTTTTTTTTTTTCTCGCTTTTAAGCGAATGAACTTTTCGGAAGTTACTCCTTTCTGTTTGCATGCTTGTGTTCATTGCATTTAACAGGTATCAAACCGTGTATAACGGCACACAACCCGTTAGGTCTGCGGACCACTTTCAATCAATTACAAACAGCCTTGGAGCGGGACAATAGCTCATTACAACAGCCTTGGAGCGGGACAATAACTCATTACAACAGCCTTGGAGCGGGACAATAGCTCATTACAATAGCCTTGGAGCGGGACAATAGGTCATTACAACTGCCTTGGAGCGGGACAATAGGTCATTACAACATCCTTGGAGCGGGACAATAGCTCATTACAATCGGCCTTGGAGCGGGACAATAACTCATTACAACAACCTTGGAGCGGGACAATAGCTCATTACAACAGCCTTGGAGCGGGACAATAGCTCATTACAACAACCTTGGAGCGGGACAATAGCTCATTACAACGGCCTTGGAGCGGGACAATAGCTCATTACAACAACCTTGGAGCGGGACAATAGCTCATTACAATCGCCTTGGAGCGGGACAATAGCTCATGATTCTTTTTCCCATATATCATTTCATTTTTGCAAATTTACAATTACTTTACAAATATGTTTCACCCATGCCTATTCCTGAAGCTTTTGCTTGTTTTGCAGGTACAGGCGTAAAAGAGTGATTTTGGATTGCAGAGCATCTAGAATCATTCTCCGTCCCGACACGTATACTTTGACTTTCGGTTTTACAAACCTCAGTCAAAGTGGGGGCTTCTATAGACACATAATCGTGTCTCCCCATTTAGCACCCTATGATGACCAACACCCTGCTCCATTTGGTCCGGATCGAAGAAAGAATAAAGAACGAGTCTAAAATAAAATGTTTAAGCCCAAAACCATTTTCTAACTCATTTTATTAACCCATTTCCCAAAAAACCTTTTTTATAACTAGTTTTAATAAGCCCACTTCCTAAAACGTTTTTAAATAACTTTTTTAAGAGCCCATCTTCGAAAACCTTTTAAAAATAGTTTTATGAAAGCCCATTTTAAAACTCCTAATCTAGCCCAATTTAATTAATAGAATTAATTAATTTTATTAATTAGTTTTATTAATAAAAATATCTTTTATAAAAAGTAATCTTTTCCCAAAGTGTTTTTAAATATCTTTTACTAACTCTTTTCTAAAATCTTTTTTAATAAAAATCTTTTAGAAATCTTTTATCTTTCAAAAACCTATTGCTTCTCAACCACCCTAAACCTCCACAACAATAATATCACGCAGCACTCACCATAATTCTCATGACCCTCATGACTCACAAATTTCTCACGGCACAACAAGACACACGCCTAACCAAAAATCACTCGGCCCTCTCTAATCTCATATACCAAAGCACCATACTTCGCCGCCTTAATCATCAAACTATCATCTCATCATTCAACGCCACATATACAAATTTATCAACGCACCATCATTATTTACAATATAAATCCAAGATCCAGTTCATCATAGTAAAAGGCTAATCTTGTTCGATGCAGTATCTAATGCAAGCAACATATTTCACAAAACACAAATCTTTTTTTTAAAGACTCGTACAATTCAATTTTCCAAGATCCGTACAAATCAACGACCTCGGACGGTGGTATAATTTATGAGGGTCAACTAAATTAAATAACTTTATTTGCTTTCTTTATTTATTTTTATTATTTTCTTGAAGTTACTAACATTTTATTCGTGATGTAGGTTATTAATATATTCTTGCGCTGTAAATATTGTATATATTATACTAACTCTCTGCGATACTTTATTTTCATATTTTTATTTATTTTTATGAACATATTATTTTTTCTGCCTGATTGCAATATTTATCACCTTGTATTTATTGTTAATCCAGACCTAAATAAATGTTCTAACTAATTCAGATAACATGGACAACCTGCTAGGAATCTTGTAATATGATTGTCTAATAACTTACCACTAAAAATTAGTCTTTTGTGTGTTTCTTGAACCCATCTAGATTAATTATTTTAGGGTGCTTTAAAACATTGTTTGATTGTTCTATTGCATAAAATCTGTAATGAATCGTTATTTAGTAGAGGCCAGCAATGGGCAATATAGTTTATGACCATATTTGTACCCTCACCCCCGAACTGAATCTTTGGTTCATCTTGACCATCTATGGAGTCATGACAGGGAAATCTACATTGGATAAGTCCCTAAGATGTCCCTTCCGTTTCAATCCAATTAGGTTTATGATTCTTCCTGTAAAGAATTGTTGGCGACTTCAAAACGTATTTTTAATAAAACCTTAACAGTGGGGTAGTCAAATAAACGCGCTCACAACGCGTGTAGGCATTAAAGGAATTCCAAACCCTACGCCTACACATGTCTTTCACTTAACTTTTCTAAGTGCTATTCATAGTTGTAACATTTATGAGGACCATTATTTTCTCATCTAACTCATTCTTTTTCTTGTATATATAGAGTAAGAAGCATGTGCTATAGAGCAAGAAGATAAGTAAACAAAGTACGTACCATGATTCAAAGTGTAGTATTAAGAATTTGAGAGTGTTGAGATGTTGCAAGCAATTCGGGAACACTAATGTGTTTTTTGAGTTTGTGTTTGAAATTGATATTTTCTTTTTAAAAAGAAGCACCTTTGATTTTTGTATTGTTCAATTCAACATTATTTCTGTGTATTTTTTGTTTCAGTATCCTATTTTGTTATGGTAAGTTTTTTATTTTATTATTTTGGTCAAACATTATTTGCATTGATTGTGCTCCTAATTAAGGCCAACTGAATTTTATTGAAACTGTTAAGTTTTTGCAATGTAGAAGGGTTTAAATGTCAAGTTTTTAGAATGTAATATTTATATTGTGGAGGGGCAATTAAGTAAATTCTAAGGGGGACACCATTGCTCCCCCTTGGCTTATATAATAGAGATCATTACGATGTTGTGAATGAAACTTCAAGGGTTCTACCAGTACCCCAAGATCGTGATGATCAAGGTAATTTCAATATAGATGCGTGTATTTTTCGGCCGTTTAGATGGGAGCGTAAGATAGGGGAATGTATGTTCGAGTCTATTTGTGTAGTTAAGTACTTTGATAAGATTATAAAGATTTGGGCACTTGAAGAAGGCAAGAGCAAGGGGAAAGAAAAGTCGAGTCAATGGCATTTGTTGATTAGCATAGACATTCTTGATGTATGAGTCCATGGCATTTGTTGATTATCATAGATATTGTTGATGTCTTTGACATTAAGCAAGTTTCATCATCGACAAACAACATTATAATTTTGGGGAAATATTTGATATTTGCAGGCGTTGATGGCTACGTGTTTCGAAATTGTTTGGAAGGCGAGAATTATGGTAAGCTATAAATAATTTGCAAGATTGAACATAGTCATAGCCAAAGGTTTTGTTGCAATTCTTACTCTACCACACTTCGCTCTTGCATAAACGATTTCATTACGATGTTGTGAATGAAACATAAAGCGTCCTACCAGTACCCGAAGATCGTGATGATCAAGGTAATTTTAATATGGATGCGTGTATTTTTCGGCTATTTGGATGGGAGCGTAAGATAGGGGAATGTGTGTTCAAGTCTATTTGTCAAGTTAAGTAATACTTTGATAAGATTATTAGGATTTGTGTACTTGAAGAAGGCAAGATCAAGTGGAAAGAAAAACCGAGTCCATCGTGTTTCTTGATTAGCATAGACATTTTTGATGTCTTTGGCATCAAGCAAGTTTCTTCATGGACAAACAACTTTATAATTTTGGGGAAATATTTGATAATTGATTTTTTGTCTGAAAGCTATTTGGTTGAGAAACAATGCCATAATTCATGCTTGAAAAGCGATGAGTCATTGATCATACAAGAAGATTCATGCTTAACAACCAAGGTTGAAAATCTTCAAATTTCTTTCTTACCCGAAAATCAACCTTATGATGGCATCCCAAAAATATCCCTCGAGTTTTTAGCTAAAAAAGGCCGTATCTTTGCATTAAGCAATGGCTTAATAGTAATCGAATTTTTTTTATTCAACCCGGCAACAAGAACTTGGTTGCCTATTAAATTGCCTAATAAAGAATTGGCAGAAAGATATGAAACAGATGGGAAGTTAAATATTGCATTGGTGTGTGGTAATATTTTATGTAAGAAAAATATTAAGTTCCTATCTGATTATACTCTTTTAATATTTGTTATACATGATATTGAAGATTGGAATAGTGGCTATGATGTTTACATATTAGAGGATGGTAATTGGGTCCTCAAGAATGAAAATATAATAACAAGAAGACATTTGAATGTTGATGATTAAGCTTTTTGTAGTGAAGGTTTGTATATCTTATTGGATTATGGTAATTGTTTTAGGCAAGCTCCTTTGCCTTATATATATCATTACGATGTTGTGAATGAAATTTCAAGGGTTCTACCAGTACCCCAAGATCGTGATGATCAAGGTAATTTTAATATGGATGCGTGTATTTTTCGGTCGTTTGGATGGGTGCGTAACATAAGGGAATGTATATTCGAGTCTATTTGTCTAGTTAAGTACTTTGATAAGATTATAGAGATTTGGGTACTTGAAGAAGGCAAGAGCAAGGGGAAAGAAAAGTCGAGTCAATGGCATTTGTTGATTAGCATAGACATTGTTGATGTATGAGTCCATGGCGTTTGTTGATTAGCATAGATATTGTTGATGTCTTTGACATTTAGCAAGTTAATTCATCGACAAACAACTTTATAATTTTGGGAAAATATTTGATATTTGCAGGCGTTGATGGTTACGTGTCTCGAAATTGTTTGAAAGGTGAGAATTATGGTAAGCTAAAAATAATTTGCAAGTATGAACATAGTCATAGCCAAAGGTTTCATTGCAATTCTTAATCTACCACTCTTCGCCCTTGCATAAACGATTTCATTACGATGTTGTCAATGAAACTTCAAGGGTTCTACCAGTACCCAAGATCGTAATGATCAAGGTAATTTTAATATGATGCGTGTATTTTTCTGCTGTTTGGATGGTAGCGTAAGATACGGGAGTATGTTCGAGTCTATTTGTCTTTTCAATTACTTTGATAAAATTATAAAGATTTGTGTACTTGAAGAAGGCAAGAGCAAGGGGAAAGAAAAGTCGAGTCCATGGCGTTTGTTGATTAGCATAGACATTGTTGATGTCTTTGGCATCAAGCAAGTTTCTTCATGTACAAACAACTTTTTAATTTTGGGGAAATATTTGATATTTAATTTTGGATTTTTTGGTATAAACTGCCTTTCTTTTTGCAAGTTATTGGAATTACTACCTTTGTTATTTTTTTTAAATTTAACTACCTTTGTTATTTTAAAAATTAGAATATTGCTACCTTGTAACGGTTGCCGTCAAATTTTCCGTCTTGTGGGGCCCACTTATTGTTTTTTTCCAATTTTCCGTCTTTTCTTTTTCAGTTTATTCCTTAATTAACTAAACTAATAACAAATTGGTAAGTTTCATTAAACATCACCCTCAGTTTCTCTAAAATTCTCTTTTGAAGATTCAATTGGGGTTAGGGTTTGCCAATTAAGGGGTTATGCCTCGCTGCAATTAGTTGGTTAAGGGATTTAATTTGCTTTGATTAGGGTTGCTGCCATAAAGTGAAGGTAAGTTTTTCGAATTGCAAATTAGGGTTCAAAGAATTGGGGGAAATTGATATACTTTGTGTTTCAAAATTTTGGTCAAAACCCTAGTTTGAGGATGGCAGTGATAGGTTAAATAATGATGTGGTGCCTCACTCCTTTCTTCTGTATAATGATATGGTGATGAAGATGGTAGGGACTTGTCAGATAGAGAAAGAATGAGATGGAGGTAGGTGAGAGGAATCTATGGCAGTGAAGATGAAGGTGAAAAGTGAAGATTGAAAAGAAAAGAATGAGGCAATTTCGAGTTGTTGGGATGAATTGAAATCAGTAAATAAGGAGTGGGCCCCATTGGATGAGAAATTAGACGGAATCCGTTATAAGGTATCAATAATACCACTTTTGAAATAACAAAGGTAGTTAAATTTTAAAAAAATTAACAAAGGTAGTAATTCCAATAACTTGCAAAAAGAAAGGTAGTTTTTACCAAAAAATCCTTTGATTTTTTGTCTGAAACCTATTTTGTTGAGAAACAATGCCATAATTCATGTTCGAAAAGCGATGAGTCATTGATCATACAAGAAGATTCATGCCTAACAACCAAGGTTGAAAATCTACAATTTTCTGTCGTAATCAAAAATCAACCTTATGATGGCATCCCAAAAATATCCCTCGAGTTTTTAGCCAAAAAAGATCGTATCTTGGCGTCAAGCAATGGCTTAATAGTATGTATTGGACTATAAATTACAAAAAGCCTGTCGAATTATTTTTATTCAACCCGGACAAGAACTTGGTTGCATATTAAATGACCAAATAAAGAATTGGCAGAATGATATCAAACAGATGGGAAGTTAAATATTTCATTGTTGTGTGGTAATATTTTTGGTAAGAAAAATATTAAGTTCTCATCTGATTATACACTTTTGATATTTGTTATACATAATATTGAAGATTGGAATAGTGGCTATGATGTTCACATATTAGAGGATGGTAATTGAGTCCTGAAGAATGAAAATATAATAACAAGGAGACACTTGAATTTTGATGATCAAACGTTTTGTAGTGATGGTTTGTATATCTTATTGGATTATGGTAATTGTTTTAAGCAAGCTCCTCTGCCTTATATATTTCATTACAATGTTTGTATGTTCGAGTCTATTTGTCTAGTTAAGTACTTTGATAAGATTATAGATGTAACACCCCTATATTCTACACCAATATACATACGTAGCGGAAACATAAATACCAAATTTAAGGGTATTACCGCCACACTTAGGTTACCAACCCAAGTGCAAGGCTAATCCATTACACCAATTAATCCAATGTTATCAAAGTCATACTAAGTTCGAATTAACATTTAACTAAACGAAACCTGAAATAGTAATTACAATCCACTAAATAGATAAGATCCTCAACGTAAAAGTCTATGTAGTTAACTACTTATTATCAATTCTCTATTATTAAACTTGTCGTGAACGAGCGCTCAATGCAGATCATGCATACCTGCAAATTAAGGAAAAGGAAAAACCACAAATCAGTGGAAATTGAGTAAGCACTCATTCACCCCGTAAAACAATTTGGAAAATATTTTCTTACCTTCAGAAAACCTTTTATTAAAACATTTGTCACACACACAATAAATAAAATCAAACATAACCATCATTAGTTGTCAGTTAATTATTTTCCAGTTTACTTTGGAGGTAAGTGAACACGGAATATAAAACCACTAGCAAATAATGTGGATTCTAGTCCACCACCCAATAGGGTGTAACCACCAATATAGGTCTTAGTCCTTAAGTGTGCACACCCCCCAGTGAGTGTTTTTAACTCAAAGGAGTAGAATAAGCCTAATGTCGTGCAAATGGCTCCGACCCAATATTAAAGTATCTCGTACTTTCCACCATTATGTTCCACACCTTAGGGGATCCTACCTAAGATGACTTACCATCCAAGTTAATTCAACTTTACATAGCGAATCATTCTGTTGTCAACTAGTTTAGTTATACCATGGCAAATAAACATAACTACACAATTAACTCAGTTATAATCGTCCTTGTTAATTATTAATACATCAATTATGCATCTTGGTTCACATGAATATTAAAGACACCACATATAAATTCCATTCCCTCCACCATACTCAATAAAATGACGTACTTATTATAGAATACCATTTACTTCTAGGATTTCATAAGCAACTCAATAATCATTATAAAACATTAATGTTGTAATGTTCCCGCATAACACTTCATAACCATGAGTAAAACAATTCTTGCATTCACATATAGGAATCGGATTTAGTCCACAACATCAAACAGATAACACATCCAGGCACATAAAAACCATGTTTTCACAGGGTTAACAAAGTGGTGAACATAGTAGCTTACCTTATTGCGCTTTGATCTTTCCCTCACAACGCACTAGTGGCTTCCTTCTACGTCCTCTACAATAATCATATAACCATATATTAATACCTATCATAACTCATATTAAACTCGACATGTACCTGGGCACTACGTACTTAAATTATTAATACCATTAGGGTACTTAGTCATCCTTTTAGTAAAGTGTACTTACGACAACAAGTTAAGTTTTGCTGTTAAAACATATTTCAGCGAGATTATGTACTCTGCCCAACTATTAATCATATTATTATACGTATGGTGGATGTTTATAATTTTATATTATATATATTATTATTATTTTTAAACTACCGGAAACATGTGTTTGCCGCCAAAATCATCATCATCCTCAAAATTACATGCAAATCTATAACGACGGAAAAGCTTACGAGTGGTGAACTTCTAACTTACCGTTCTCGCACACGAAATGTCGGAATCCAAAACCGAAAACTCGAATGGGCAGAGGGTAATGAGAGCTATGCGTGGGTTAATTTCGCGGTAGGTTCCGACAAGGTTTGATGGTGTTTCGGAGCAGCCGAAGTGGGGTGGTTTACCTCGTCGGCGGCCGAGGTTTTCTTCGTATCTTTTGACGGGGAAGCTTACAGTGTTTCCTTACGTGAGTTTCAGAGTTGCTAAAGCTTGTAGGTGAGGATTTGGAGGGGTATTTATAGGGAGAATCAAAAGAGTATGGCATAGGTAGTCACACGGTTGAGAAGATAATGAAAAACGATCTTAAAATATAATTATGAAAGATAAATATGGTTAATCAAGCTTATCATGTTATTATGGAGATAGGATATGTTCAGTTTGTTGAGTTGATAGAATTTGAATCTAACCGGATAGTATTCGGAAGATAGAATTAAGTAGGGGATGTTTACGTGAAGAAGATTGTAAGGTTAACAAAAGTTTAAGGAAATAGTTTAATTAAATAGTTTAATTAATAAAGTAAATAAATATATTATTGAATCGAAATAAATCGAATTATTTTTGCTTAAGAAAATAAACTCATAAATATAATTAGTAAGGTTAAATTAAGTATAACTTTATAGCTAAAATATAGGATATTACAATCTATCCCCCTTAAAGAAAGATTCGTCCTCGAATCTTGGATCACAGAGTATACCAAGTAGTGTACTAGTGAATCATAAGTATTTTGTTTGACTATTGATACACAACTAAGCTAAGCAAAGTCAATAGAGTTATTATCCCGACACAATTTTAGTGTTAAAATCCACGTACCATCCTTAAAAGGAGTTACGTCCCCGTAACTCAAATTAATACCTGGTTAAATAAATCAGGGTAGCGCTGCCTCATACTATCTTCCGCTTCCCAAGTGGCTTCCTCAGCTTGATGATTTGACCACAAGACTTTCACTATTTTTACTTCCTTGTTCCTCGTTTTCCTTATTTTCTCATCCAAAATCTTTACAAGTTTCTCTTCATACGTCAGAGTTTCATCGATCTCTACTACTTCTGGTTCAATCACATGGGATGGGTCTTGGATGTATTTCTTAAGTTGTGAAATGTGGAACATGTCGTGCACTTTAGACAACTCTGTTGGAAGGGCTAGACGATAAGCAACTTCTCCGATTCTTTCCAAGATTTCATTGGGACCAATAAATCTTGGGCTAAGCTTACCCTTCTTACCAAACCTCATGACACCTTTGGTTGGGGATACCTTTAAAAGTACTTTCTCGCCTACTTCAAAGACAGCTTGGCGACGGTCACGATCAGTGTAAGATTTTTGTCTATCCTGGGTAGCCTTCATTCTCTCTTGAAGTATCCGAACTTTCTCCATGGTATCATGTAAGTAATCTGGTCCTAGCACGACTTGATCAGTCATATCACTCCAACATAATGGGCTTCTACATTTCCTCCCATAAAGTGCTTCATAAGGGGCCGTTCCTATGCTTGCATGATAGCTATTATTGTAAGAAAATTCCACCAAATCTAGTTGCTCTTCCCATGATCCTCCAAAATCCATAACACATGCCCTTAACATATCCTCTAAGGTCTGAATGGTTCTTTCAGTTTGTCCATCAGTGGTTGGATGAAAGGCAGTACTATATTTCAAGTGAGTCCCAAATGCTAATTGCACTTTCTCCCCAAAATTCAACAAGAATCTTGTATCTCTATCCGATATAATACTTTCAGACACACCATGATACTTCACGATATTCTTGACATACGCTCCCGCCATTTGCTCCATAGACCATGTGTCTTCATAGCAATGAATCTTGCAGTTTTGGTCAAACGATCTACAATAACCCATATAGCATTCTTCCCAGTCTTCGTCAACGGGAGGGCAGTTACGAAGTCCATCGAAATTGAGTCCCACTTCCACTTTGGAACATCTAGGGGCTGGAGTAGACCCTTGGGTTTGCTTCTTTCCGCTTTCACTTTCTGACATGTCATACATCTAGAGACAAACTCACCGACTTCTCTCTTCATTCTCGGCCACCAAAAATGTTGCTTAAGGTCTTTGTAGAGTTTGTCACTTCCCGGATGTACAGAGTACATGTGGAGTGGCCTTCCTCCATTAGTTACCTTTTTACCTCTCCGCACTTCATTGGTACACACCATCGACCCTTGTAGCGAATGCTACCATCATCATGTACCTTAAAATGTCCTACCTCTCCATTCTCCTTCTTGGACATTACCCTTTTAAGCTTTATATCATCAGGTTGACTATTTCTTATTTGCTCAAATATGGTAGGGACTAGTTGTATAGCATATAGTTGAACCCCAGTTTCTACCTCCCCATGATTTCTAATCTCTAAATTCAGCCTCGAGAAGTCTTCACATAGCTTGTCTGGAAGTACCCAGATCGCACCTATAGAGTGACTAGAGTTCCTACTTAATGCATCTGCAACTACATTGGCTTTGCCCTTATGGTATTGAATTTCAAGGTCATAATCCTTGATGAGCTCTAATCATCGTCTCTGCCTCATATTCAACTCCTTTTGCGTGAAAATATACTTAAGGCTCTTATGGTCTGTGAAGATTTTGCAAGTTACTCCATACAAGTAATGTCTCCAAATCTTGAGTGCAAACACAACAATTGCTAATTCTAGATCGTGGGTAGGATAATTTTCCTCAAATAGTTTTAATTGCCTAGAAGCGTACGCAACAACCTTCCCGTCTTGCACAAGAACACATCCTAACCCTTTCTTTGATGCATCACTATAAACCTCAAAGCCTTTATCTCCAGATGGCAACGTCAACACAGGGGCCGTTGTTAACCTTTTCTTCAGTTCTTGAAAGGACTCCTCACACTTATCATCCCACTGAAACTTTACAGTCTTCCTCATGAGGTTTGTAAGGGGTCTAGCGATCCTCAAAAAGTCTTTCACAAATCTTCTATAATATCCGGCTAAACCTAAGAAGCTACGAATCTCAGTTACGTTAGTAGGTTTTGGCCACTCCATCACAGCACGAACCTTCAAGGGATCTACATAAACTCCTTCCTTCGAGATAATATGACCTAAAAAGGCAACTTCTTTTCTCCAAAAATCACACTTCGATAACTTCGCGTACAACTTCTTTTCCCTCAAGGTGTCTAGAACTATACGCAAGCGTTGCTCATGATCTTCAGGAGTTTTGGAATATATCAAGATATCGTCAATAAAGACAACTACAAATTGGTCAAGATAAGGCCTAAAAATTCGGTTCATGAGGTCCATGAAAATGGCGGGGGCATTGGTTAACCCAAATGGCATGACCGTAACCGATAGTGGCCGTACCTCGTTCTAAAGACAGTTTTTGGTATATCCTTATTTGCAATCTTTAATTGATGATATCCAGATCTCAAGTCAATCTTAGATAATGTTCCAGCACCTTTTAATTGATTGAAAAGGTCATCTATGTGCAGTAATGGATACTTATTCTTAATCGTGACCTGATTAAGCTCCCTATAGTCAATACACAACCTCAAACCTGGCCTCCATCTTTCTTCTTCACAAAAAGTACAGGAGCTCCCCATGGCGACACACTTGGCCTAATGTACCCTTTATTCAATAAATCTTCTATTTGGTCCTTCAATTCTTTCATTTCAGCAGGGGCCATGCGATAAGGGGCTTCAGAAATGGGTGCAGTTTCCGAGATGACCTCTATGGTGAACTCAACCTCTCTCTCTGGGGGCATTCCAGGAATATCCTCTAGAAACACATCAGGAAATTCTTGAACTATTGGTATATCACATAATTGACTCTCTTCGCCTTCTAAATCTTTGATATGATACAAATAGGACTCACATCCTTTCCTAAAGTATTTCTTCATGGCTAAGGCTGATATGATCTTCACTCCTGGTTTAGTTACAACACCTTGATAAGATATTCTTTCCCTTCTTGACCCCCTCAACACAACCTTTTGCTCATGGCACTCGATACGAGCTCTATATTTTCCCAACCAATCCATTCCCAATATGACATCCAAATCGTCCAAGCTAAACTCTATAAGGTCCCCTAATAAGATGGCTCCACTAATGTTTATAAAAACATCTCTATAAAGTCGTCTACAAGACACTACCTCCCCGGTTGGGATAGATATCTGAGTAGAAATATGGGAAGAAGGTTCTAGACCTAACTTCTAAACTAGAGAAGAAGATATAAATGAATGAGAAGCTCTAGAATCAAAAAGTACATAAGCAGGGGTAGAGTTTACAAGAAAAGTACCCGTCAGCACATTAGCTTCTCCATTGGCTTGAGCTTGATTCATCACAAAGATCCTCCCCTTGTAAGCACCATTCCCTTGCATATTACTATTTGGGGTAGATGAGGTCTTGCTAGGGCCATTTTGAGCTGATTGACCTCCATAAGGGTTTCCCCGATTGTTACTATTCCCAATTGTTACGCCTCCCCTGTCCTTGTCCGTGTTGGCCCCCATTTTTCTTAGCATAACACTCAAACTCACGATGTCCCAACTTAGAGCAACCAAAACATTTAACGGCATTACCCTTGCAATCGACGCCTGGGTGGTCCTTCCCACATTGCTTACAGTAGTAATGTCTCTCTTTCTTCCCATTCTTTGATTTTGACCATGTCCTTGAGGCTTACCCCCATTACCACCTCTGTTACCCTTATTGCCCTAATAACCTCTACTTAAACCCTGGTTATTGTTGGTGAACCTAGGCTTCTTGTTTCCATCTTGACCTTGGTTCCTCGAATCTCCATCCTCCCTCTTTCCTTTAGACTTAATTTCTTCTTCCAACTTCTCCACACTATAATGGATAGCAGCCCTATGATATGCTTCCTGCAAGGTTCGACATCCCAAAACAACTATAGCCTTTTGAGTTTCCCAATTCAATCCCCGAATAATTTTTTTTGCTTTAACTTGCTCATCGGGTACCATAGTGGGTGCAAACCTAGCTAACTCTAAGAATTTGGAATGGTATTCTTGTACGGTCAAATTCTTTTGCCTAAAAGTAGCAAATTCATCAAATTTCTGCATCTTAACATGCTCAGGATAAAATCTATCTCTCATAGTGTTTTTGAAAGCTTCCCAATCAAAATTTGGCTGGGCAACTAGAGTAGCTTGAGATGTGGACCACCAAATGTCAGCCTCTCCCTGTAGGTAATAAGTTGCAGCTGAAATTCTCTCTTCCTCAGTACATCCTATAGCCCCAAATAGCTTGTCAAACGACCTAATCCAATTTTCCAGTATGTTCGAATTTCCTTCACCTAAATAGTAAGGTGGTTTCTGCTAGCAATCTTCTTAGCATAATCAGGGTTGTTATTGTTTTGGTTACCATTGTTACCATTCAGTACAGCGTTCCCTAAGTTTTGAGTTATTTCAGTCAATTGTCTCAGGCTCTTAGCAAGTTCACCCACAGTAGGAGGGTTCCTAGTGCGACCTCTTCCCGACATAATTCCCTGCATTCAAGGATTGGTGTACACACCAATTATATACTACTTTGCTTCATTTATAGACATACATTCATACAATCACACTACACACAATTAATCATCCAATGGGAACACATAATATATATTTATTATAACTAAATTACCATTAAGTCTGCTGTCACGACATCTGAAATAATAAAACATAACCTTAATGCGAATAGAATAATGCCTACATCCTTCATTCCTACACTAAAATTTTAGTTTTTAAGTAAAACTATTTAAATCTAGTGCTAGACTAGCTTCTAATTTCTTTATTCCTCTTCAGGAGCATATTCCTCGATATCTTCTTTAGGGTCTTCTTCTTCGATATCCATTTGCTCAACAGTCAATATTGGTGGTTCGGCATCTATTACTTCACCCATTTCCTTCTCCTGGTTCGCTTTCCATTCCTCAATTGGCTCCATTACTGTTGTTGCTACAAAATCCAAATTGAGATACCACCTACCCCTATATTGATACTTAGTTGGGTGTATTTCCTCATCATCAGTAAGCACATCTTTATATTTTTCAATGATTGGTACCCAAGCCTCATGATTAGGAATGGTTTTCAGTAAAACATCAATTCTTCTTGGGGCTGTAAAATAATTGTTGAGACCCCTTATAATATCCCTTCCCCATCTAGTACACCTTTCTCTCACTCTTTTCACATAATCAGATATATCCTCATTAGGTGTCATTCTCATATTGTAAGGGTACATGGGATGTTCTTCCATCTATAATACCAGAATAAAGGCAAATTAATTACATGTACTCCATTTATTCATTTGATAAACAAAGTAGTGTTATAGCAACAATGCACATAACCACCACAATAGGTAATCATACATTCACAAGTAATATAGAGATATAAGAAGTTTATTTCATTCATCCATAGCAACTCATTATAATACTTCACAGTTTCAATACCTTAATCCAATAATCAAGTCACATCAATCAATATATAAAACTACAAAAAAAAAAAAAAATCTTAACCTATGATTTTCTTAATTTCCTCCCCAAAATAAGGACATCTTACAAGAGTTTCTTTGTCCGAATTCAATAACTCCTCTATACTCTTTTCAGAACACATGACGCAATGACACCCACTTAAGAAAGATAAACTAAAGGGTGGAAGCTCCTCAATTATTAGTTCTTCATCCGTATATTCAAGAATCGGAGGTGGGGATACTGGTTCTATTTTAATTCCTCCATCAGCTTTATATTCTACGACCATAATCCCATATGAGTCCATTATGTAATTCTTCCATACTTCTATTCCTTGTGACTAAGCATCAAATTCATCAAGCATGTCCTCGTAGTTGGGTAAATAAGGTCTATACATCTACATTATGAATAGCACATCAATATACAACAAAGTATAACATGAGAAATATAAATTATGCAATGGCACACAATCTCACCAACAGCTTTTCCAATTTTAATTCTTACTGAATTTTCTTAATTTCCTAATATCTTGCTTATCCTAAAACCTATAGCTCTGCATACCAATTTGTAACACCCCTAAATTCTACACCAATATACATACGTAGCGGAAACATAAATACCAAATTAAAGGGTATTACCGCCACACTTCGGTTACCAACCCAAGTGCAAGGCTAATCCATTCCACCAATTAATCCAATGCTATCAAAGTCATACTAAGTTCGAATTAACATTTAACTAAACGAAACCTGAAATAGTAATTACAATCCACTAAATAGATAAGATCCTCAACGTAAAAGTCTATGTAGTTAACTACTTATTATCAATTCTCTATTATTAAACTTGTCGTGAACGAGCGCTCAATGCAGATCATGCATACCTGCAAATAAAGGAAAAGGAAATACACAAGGAAAAACCACAAATCAGTGGAAATTGAGTAAGCACTCATTCACCTCGTAAAATAATTTGGAAAATATTTTCTTACCTTTAGAAAACCTTTTATTAAAACATTTGTCACACACAATAAATAAAATCAAACATAACCATCATTAGTTGTCAGTTAATTATTTTCCAGTTTACTTTGGAGGTAAGTGAACACGGAATATAAAACCACTAGCAAATAATGTGGATTCTAGTCCACCACCCAATAGGGTGTAACCACCAATATAGGTCTTAGTCCTTAAGTGTGCACACCCCCCAATGAGTGTTTTTAACTCAAAAGAGTAGAATAAGCCTAAGGTCGTGCAAATGGCTCCGACCCAATATTAAAGTATCTCGTACTTTCCACCATTATGTTCCACACCTTAGGGGATCCTACCTAAGATGACTTACCATCCAAGTTAATTCAACTTTACATAGCGAATCATTCTGTTGTCAACTAGTTTAGTTATACCATGGCAAATAAACATAACTAAACAATTAACTCAGTTATATTCGTCCTTGTTAATTATTAATACATCAATTATGCATCTTGGTTCACATGAATATTAAAGACACCACATATAAATTCCATTCCCTCCACCATACTCAATAAAATAACGTACTTATTATAGAATACCATTTACTTCTAGGATTTCATAAGCAACTCAATAATCATTATAAAACATTAATGTTGTAATGTTCCCGCATAACACTTCATAACCATGAGTAAAATAATTCTTCCATTCACATATAGGAATCGGATTTAGTCCACAACATCAAACAGATAACACATCCAGGCACATAAAAACCATGTTTTCACAGGGTTAACAAAGTGGTGAACATAGTAGCTTACCTTATTGCGCTTTGATCTTTCCCTCACAACGCACTAGTGGCTTCCTTCTACGTCCTCTACAATAATCATATAACCATATATTAATACCTATCATAACTCATATCAAACTCGACATGTACCTACGCACTACGTACTTAAATTATTAATACCATTAGGGTACTTAGTCATCCTTTTAGTAAAGTGTACTTACGACAACAAGTTAAGTTTTGCTGTTAAAACATATTTCAGCGAGATTATGTACTCTGCCCAACTATTAATCATATTATTATACGTATGGTGGATGTTTATAATTTTATATTATATATATTATTATTATTTTTAAACTACAGGAAACATGTGTTTGCCGCCAAAATCATCATCATCCTCAAAATTACATGCAAATCTATAACGACGGAAAAGCTTACGAGTGGTGAACTTCTAACTTACCGTTCTCGCACACGAAAGGTCGGAATCCAAAACCGAAAACTCGAATGGGCAGAGGGTAATGAGAGCTATGCGTGGGTTGATTTCGCGGTAGGTTCCGACAAGGTTTGATGGTGTTTCGGAGCTGCCGAAGTGGGGTTGTTTACCTCGTCGGCGGTCGAGGTATTCTTCGTATCTTTTGACGGGGAAGCTTACAGAGTTTCCTTACGTGAGTTTCAGAGTTGCCAAAGCTTGTAGGTGAGGATTTGGAGGGGTATTTATAGGGAGAATCAAAAGAGTATGGCATAGGTAGTCACACGGTTGAGAAGATAATGAAAAACGATCTTAAAAGATAATTATGAAAGATAAATATGGTTAATCAAGCTTATCATGTTATTATGAAGATAGGATAAATTCAATTTATTGAGTTGATAGAATTTGTATCTAAACCGGATAGTATTCGGAAGATAGAATTAAGTAGGGGATGTTTACGTGAAGAAGATTGTAAGGTTATCAAAACTTTAAAGAAATAGTTTAATTAAATAGTTTAATTAATAAAGTAAATAAATATATTATTCAATCGAAATAAATCGAATTATTTTTGCTTAAGAAAATAAACTCATAAATATAATTAGTAAGGTTAAATTAAGTATAACTTTATAGGTAATATATGGGATATTACAATAGAGATTTAGGTACTTGAAGAAGACAAGAGCAAGAGGAAAGAAAAGCCGAGTCCATGGCGTTTGTAGATTAGCATAGAAATTGTTGATATCTTTGGCATCAAGCAAGTTTCTTTATGGACAAACAACGTTACAATTTTGGGGAAATATTTGATATTTGCAGACGTTGATGGCTACGTGTGTCGATATTGTTTGGAAGGTGAGAATTAAGGTAAGCTAGAGATAATTTGCATGTATGAACATAGTCATAGCCAAAGGCTTCGTTTCAAATCTTACTCTCCCACTCTTCGCCCTTGCATCAACGATTTCATTATGATGTTGTGAATGAAACTTCAAGGGTTTTACCAGAACCCCAAGATCATGATGATCAAGTTAAATTATTATGGACGCGTGTATTTTTCGGCTGATTGGATAGAAGTGTAAGATAGGGGAGTGTGTGTTCGAGTATATTTGTCTAGTTAAGTACTTTGATAAGATTATAAAGATTTATGTACTTGAAGAAGGCAAGAGCAATGGGAAATGAAAGTCGAGTCCATGGCGTTTGTTGATTAGCATAGAGATTGTTGATGTCTTTTGCATCAAACAAGATTCTTCATGGACAAACAACTTTATAATTTTGGGGAAATATTTATTTGCCGACGTTGATGGCTACGTGTCACGATATTGTTTGAAAAGTGATAATTATGGTAAGCTAGAAATAATTTGCATGTATGAATATAGTCATAGCCAAATGTTTCGTTTCGTTTCAATTCTTACTCTACCATTCTTCGCCTTTGCATCAACGATTTCATTACGATGTTGTGAATGAAACTTCAAGGGTTCTACTAGTACCCTGAGATCGTGATGATCAAGGCATTTTTAATATGAAAAAGTGTATTTTTCGGTTGTTTGGATGAGAGCGTAAGATAGGGGAGTGTGTGTTCGGTCTATTTGTCTAGTTAAGTACTTTGATAAGATTATAAAGATTTGGGTACTTGAAGAAGGTTTGAACAAGGGGGAAAAAGTCGACTCCATGGCATTTGTTGATTAGCATAGACATAGTTAACGTCTTTCGCATCAACCAAGTTTCTTCATGGACCAACAACTTTATAATTTTGGGAAAATATTAGATATTAGCTGATGTTGATGGCTATGTGTGTCGATATTGTTTGGAAGGTGAGAATTACCGTAAGCTAGAAATAATTTGCAAGTATGAACATAGTCATAACAAAAGGTTTCGTTTCAATTCTTACTCTACCACTCTTTGCCCTTGCATCAACGATTTCATTGTGATGTTGTGAATGAAACTTCAAGGGTTTTACCAGTACCCCAAGATCGTGATGATCACGGTAAGATATTATGGACGCGTGTATTTTTCGGCTGTTTGGATAGGAGCGTAAGATAGGAGAGTGTGTGTTCGAGTCTATTTGTCTAGTTAAGTACTTTGATAAGATTATAAAGATTTGGATACTTGAAGAAGGCAAGAGCAAGGGGAAATAAAAGTCCAATCCATGGCGTTTGTTAATTAGCATAGACATTGTTGATGTCTTTGGCATCAAACAAGTTTCACTACAAGAAAAGGCATAAATAACGACCGCTCCAAGCCGTCGTTGTTTTAGATAAAACCGTCGCTGAATAATTCAACGACGGTCAGCGGTCGTTGATTGACCGTCGTTGAAAAGTTGGACGCTGATTTAGGAATCAACGACCGCCTGGCCGTCGGTGTAACATTCAACGACGGTTTTTGGCCATTTAGCGTCCGTTGAGGAAACCGTCGTTGAAATAATTTTACCGACTGTTTTTAGCTGTAGGTGAATCACCGACGGCTTTGAACAGTCGTTGATTCAACGTCTGTTTAACGCCGTCGGTAACTCACCTACTGCTTGGAACCGTCGCTAATTACGCTAAACAGTCGTTATTTTTTTAATCCATGCCAGCATCCCATTTGTTTACAGCGACTGCCTAGCCGTCGTTGTCTAATATTTAGCCGTCGTTGTTCTTCAATATTACGATAATTTGGATATTATTGTTCCAAATTATAATTAAACCTCGTACCCTAAATACACTACACTAAACCCTGTTCTCGCTCCATCGCCTCCATAGTCCATAGCATTCAATATTTTCAACCACAAAAATATGCAATTTTGATATATATTACAATTTGCGTAGATACTTATATAATTACATGAGATATATTAAAATTATGTACACAAAATAGATCCCGGTGTCGGGAGATAAAGTATATGTCGGGTTCTACAAAAATATACATCGACAAATCTAGAAACTTACAAGTTAGATGCCGATCAATATAGACACTAAATGCCTATAGTTAGACAAACTACCTAGATTAAATATATGTACCCAAAATAAATCTCGGTGTCGGGAAATAAAGTAGAAGTCGGGTTCCAAAAAAATATACCGACACATCTACCTAGTTGCCAAAACCAAAAAAAATATACACTAAATGCATATAGTTAGACTAACTATATAGAAACTATAAGTTAGTTACCCCTTGCCAAAACCAAACAGACTACAATGTCGCGGGTGTCTCTGTAGCACTACCGCCACCACCAAACCCCGGGTCATCTTCTCGGTCTGCGTTGTGGAGGGGGGCTTGTGTTGCAACCTGAGAACATGTGGCCAAAACCAGACATGTTCCTCATCATTTCCTGCATGAGGGCCCGGTTTGACTCTTCTATCCGTGCTGCGATCCTTGCCTCAACCTCTTCCATCCGCGCAGCGACCTTTGCCTCCACTTGCGCCTCAAGCTGAGAAATAATGGACGGCTCATATGGTTGTGAAGAGCCATCTCCTCGCCCAGATGAAGAGTTGTAGTACAAATGATCTCCCTGACCCAAACCCTGAACTTTTCCTCTGTTCCTCCCACCAACCTGTCTCCCAATACAACAAATTAGGGTTCTTCGTGACCCTTGAGTGGTACAATCATCCAACTTCTTCTCGTATGTCTCCTGCATTTGGTTAAATAATGTACTCATATTCATGAATTTTCAAGTAAAAACAACTATGTGACACACCAAACAAACAATATTTGCGTTCTAACTTGCCCATATTTTGTATTTTCAATCAAAATACTATTAAACACATCAAACAAACTATATACATGATATTTGAGGTGTTTATAACTTAAACTAACTTAAAACTACTCATATTCATTCATTTGGAACTAAAATGGCATAAAATGGCCTAAAATGACCTATATTTGGTTCTAACTTGCCTATATTTTGTATTTTCAATCAAAACTACTATTAAACACATCAAACAAACTATATACATGATATTTGAGGTGTTTATAACTTAAACTATCTTAAAACAACACATATTCATTCATTTGGAACTAAAATGGCCTAAAATTACCTATATTTGGTTCTACCTTGTCTATATTTTGTATTTTCAATCAAAACTACTATTAAACACATCAAACAAACTATATACATGATATTTGAGGTGTTTATAACTTAAACTAACTTAAAACTACTCATATTCATTCATTTGGAACTAAAATGGCATAAAATGGCCTAAAATGACCTATATTTGGTTCTAACTTGCCTATATTTTGTATTTTTAATCAAAACTACTATTAAACACATCAAACAAACTACATACATGATATTTGAGGTGTTTATAACTTAAACTAACTTAAAACAACACATATTCATTCATTTGGAACTAAAATGGCCTAAAATTACCTATATTTGGTTCTACCTTGTCTATATTTTGTATTTTCAATCAAAACTACTATTAAACACATCAAACAAACTATATACATGATATTTGAGGTGTTTATAACTTAAACTAACTTAAAACTACTCATATTCATTCATTTGGAACTAAAATGGCATAAAATGGCCTAAAATGACCTATATTTGGTTCTAACTTGCCTATATTTTGTATTTTCAATCAAAACTACTATTAAACACATCAAACAAACTATATACATGATATTTGAGGTGTTTATAACTAAACTAACTTAAAACTACTCATATTCATTCATTTGGAACTAAAATGGCATAAAATGGCCTAAAATGACCTATATTTGGTTCTAACTTGCCTATATTTTGTATTTTCAATCAAAACTACTATTAAACACATCAAACAAACTATATACATGATATTTGAGGTGTTTATAACTTAAACTAACTTAAAACTACTCATATTCATTCATTTGGAACTAAAATGGCATAAAATGGCCTAAAATGACCTATATTTGGTTCTAACTTGCCTATATTTTGTATTTTCAATCAAAACTACTATTAAACACATCAAACAAACTATATACATGATATTTGAGGTGTTTATAACTTAAACTAACTTAAAACTACACATATTCATTCATTTGGAACTAAAATGGCCTAAAATGACCTATATTTGGTTCTACCTTGTCTATATTTTGTATTTTCAATCAAAACTACTATTAAACACATCAAACAAACTATATACATGATATTTGAGGTGTTTATAACTTAAACTAACTTAAAACTACTCATATTCATTCATTTGGAACTAAAATGGCATAAAATGGCCTAAAATGACCTATATTTGGTTCTAACTTGCCTATATTTTGTATTTTCAATCAAAACTACTATTAAACACATTAAACAAACTATATACAAGATATTTGAGGTGTTTATAACTTAAACTAACTTAAAACTACACATATTCATTCATTTGGAACTAAAATGGCCTAAAATGGCCTAAAATGACCTATATTTGGTTCTAACTTGCCTATATTTTGTATTTTCAATCAAAACTACTATTAAACACATCAAACAAACTATATACATGATATTTGAGGTGTTTATAACTTAAACTATCTTAAAACAACACATATTCATTCATTTGGAACTAAAATGGCCTAAAATTACCTATATTTGGTTCTACCTTGTCTATATTTTGTATTTTCAATCAAAACTACTATTAAACACATCAAACAAACTATATACATGATATTTGAGGTGTTTATAACTTAAACTAACTTAAAACTACTCATATTCATTCATTTGGAACTAAAATGGCATAAAATGGCCTAAAATGACCTATATTTGGTTCTAACTTGCCTATATTTTGTATTTTCAATCAAAACTACTATTAAACACATCAAACAAACTATATACATGATATATGAGGTGTTTATAACTTAAACTAACTTAAAACTACTCATATTCATTCATTTGGAACTAAAATGGCATAAAATGGCCTAAAATGACCTATATTTGGTTCTAACTTGCCTATATTTTGTATTTTCAATCAAAACTACTATTAAACACATCAAACAAACTATATACATGATATTTGAGGTGTTTATAACTTAAACTAACTTAAAACTACACATATTCATTCATTTGGAACTAAAATGGCCTAAAATGACCTATATTTGGTTCTACCTTGTCTATATTTTGTATTTTCAATCAAAACTACTATTAAACACATCAAACAAACTATATACATGATATTTGAGGTGTTTATAACTTAAACTAACTTAAAACTACTCATATTCATTCATTTGGAACTAAAATGGCATAAAATGGCCTAAAATGACCTATATTTGGTTCTAACTTGCCTATATTTTGTATTTTCAATCAAAACTACTATTAAACACATTAAACAAACTATATACATGATATTTGAGGTGTTTATAACTTAAACTAACTTAAAACTACACATATTCATTCATTTGGAACTAAAATGGCCTAAAATGGCCTAAAATGACCTATATTTGGTTCTAACTTGCCTATATTTTGTATTTTCAATCAAAACTACTATTAAACACATCAAACAAACTATATACATGATATTTGAGGGGTTTATAACTTAAACTAACTTTAAACTACACATATTCATTCATTTGGAACTAAAATGGCCTAAAATGGCCTAAAATGACCTATATTTGGTTCTACCTTGTCTATATTTTGTATTTTCAATCAAAACTACTATTAAACACATCAAAAAAACTATATACATGATATTTGAGGTTATTATAACTTAAACTAACTTAAAACTACACATATTCATTCATTTGGAACTAAAATGGCCTAAAATGACCTATATTTGGTTCTACCTTGTCTATAATTTGTATTTTCAATCGAAACTACTATTAAACACATCAAAAAAACTATATACATGATTTTGAGGTGTTTATAACTTAAACTAACTTAAAACTACTCATATTCATTCATTTGGAACTAAAATGGCATAAAATGGCCTAAAATGACCTATATTTGGTTCTAACTTGCCTATATTTTGTATTTTCAATCAAAACTACTATTAAACACATCAAACAAACTATATACATGATATTTGAGGTGTTTATAACTTAAACTAACTTAAAACTACACATATTCATTCATTTGGAACTAAAATGACCTAAAATGGCCTAAAATGACCTATATTTGGTTCTACCTTGTCTATATTTTGTATTTTCAATCAAAACTACTATTAAACACATCAAAAAAACTATATGCATGATATTTGAGGTGTTTATAACTTAAACTAACTTAAAACTACACATATTCATTCATTTGGAACTAAAATGGCCTATATTTGGTTCTAACTTGCCTATATTTTGTATTTTCAATCAAAACTACTATTAAACTCATCTCACAAATTACATACATGATATTTGAGATGTTTATAACTTAAACTAATTCAAACTACTCATGTTCATTCATTTAGAACTAAAATGGCCTAAAATGGGCTAAAATTTCCTATATTTGGTTCTAACATGCTTCTAAGTATGTTTAGAAGTATGTACCGAGATTTCCTTTGCTTTCTTGTTTGCTGGAATTTCTCCTTTTCCAGGAACAGTCTTGAAATGAGTCTTCAAGAACAACTTGGGATCGGTAGGAAGTACTCCTCCTCTACTCTTTGCCTGTACATTGTTGAACAAAGGCTTAGTTTTTTACTTATACCGAAAATGTCATGTAATTTATACTAAATAGTAGATATGGAACATTTTTACCATTTTTTTAGCATGCTGCGCCGCCGAAATAGAACCCTGAAAGTGTGACGGCTCAATTGGATTAGACAGTGAGCCACCTCTGCGGTTCTTTTTCGCCGTTTCAGATTTTTCCCGAAACGTGGGGTCTTCACTTTTCTTCTTCATCTCCTTGTAGATGGACTCCCCCAACCATTTTGGCCTTTCTTTGGCCTTGTTAACCGCCCAATATCGCAAGTCTCTTAGACGATTTGCCGCTTTCATCTTGTAAGCCTTCCTCACTTGGCCATCCAACTCAGGAGCCCATTCGTAAAGACCCTTTAATCAAACATTAAACCAAGTTATTAATAAACTAATATAATCAATTTCATTCTTCATAATTCGATTCATACATACCGTGAAGGAGTTCCACCAATGCATCTTTGTGGCATTGTCTACCTCACCGTAATTGAACCAAGGTTGTCGGAAATGGCCTCGAAAATGTTAGTGATGGACCCACTAACCTTGTTATCATCAAACCTGAAATGAAAACCAAACAAACACGTGAATTGTGAATATCATTTGATACAAATATCATGAAGCATATATTAGCTTACAAACTTACCACAATCCAGTAGGGCTTAAAACCTTTTTTTTTTGCACGGTTCGACCCTTCACCTTCCTCCATATGACTGTTTGGAGTCTCTGGTACGTGGTTAACAAAGTCACGTGCCTGTGAATCACCTCCCTGTGTCTCTGAGATAAGGATCTGCCTTTCTTGTGGTTCTGGTGACTGAAAAAGCTCCCTAGGAATCAAATTCTCACGACCTTCGCTTCCAGCTAAGCTATCTCGACCACCATGCTGGGACTCCATGCTGCACATACATGTTCAAATTAAGAGCAAGCATGTGTACTTTAACCAATGAAGTGATAATAACTTTCTTATCCAATGAAGTGATAAGAGCAGGCAATATACAAACAATCCACAGTCTAGAAGGGGAAGGGTTTATAGTCAACTTTCTACTCAAATGCATGAGTCTACATATAAAATAAATTTACAAGTTCCTCAACTTCACCGAAATCATGGAATCTGCTCTACGAATCCTTTAATTCATATTCACGTAAGTATACAAACAATCCACAGTCTAACTCTAAACCTATCCACCAAAGCATGTATAAAAACATCAACCAAAAATCCAGAAAAACCTCTTTTTATTAAAGAGAAACTTGCAATTAAAAAGAAGGATCATACTTCAAATACAACTCAATTTATCAAAACTACCACAGATAGCCATCGCAAAGTTCAAACAACTAAACAATTTCATATTCTTGCTAAGCAAATCAATCTCAAATTGAATTCTAAACTCGCAAAATTCACATCCAAAATACTCACAGTAACGAAATCATTATGTGAATCCTTCATACTTCAATTATTCTGACTAAGAAAAATAATAGAAAGACAGAAAGAGGAAAAGGTAATTTTCAATGATGAAAAGTTTGATCAAACCATAATCTAAAGCATGTGACTTCAAGACTCAATCTCCAAGATCAACCACAAATAGAACACATTCTTTTTAGAACCTTAGTTGATCAAACGTTTCAACAATTTGTTAATTTATCCAAAACACTCACAATTACAAAATGAATCCTTCATACTTCACATAAAACCTCAATTTCGCACTAGAAACATCAAAGGAAAAATATATGTATATACACATCGGCAATGCAAAATTCAATAACATACTACAATCATTGGCACATCTAGGGTTTGAGTACTTCAACTGAACCCCCAAAATCTAAATTTCTTCAAATTCACCAATGAAAAACGATAAAACCAAAATCAAACAAAGTTCTAACTCAAATATTAAAAACTGAAAATTCAAACAACAAATTCAATTAAGTACCTGGAATAGTAGTCGAACTTACAGATTCCAAGTGAATTTTAGAATTGAGGTATTACCGGCGGCGAGGACGACCGGCGAACTTGGTGTTTATAACCTATATCCCAAAAACCCCATTTTTAGGGTTTGATGAGTAACCAAAAAAAAAAAAAAAACACGAACCTTCAGAAATTACCGGCGGCAAGGAGAGCGAAAATGGGCTGTCGCCGGTATTCGGAACGGCAAGGAGGTCTGACCTTGGCCTTCAATTCGCGCGCCCTCCTCTCCCTTTTGTGTTTTGAAAAAAGAGTTTTGAAAATGAACGACTGAAAAACAACAAAGATGCCCGAGTTTATTTTAACTCCTTTGTACTCAGCGACCGTTTAACACCGTCGCCTAAAGTTAAAAAAATCTAAAATTTAAAATAATAAAAACACCGACGGCTTTAAACCGTCGTTGATATTCAGCGACCGTTTACCCGTCGTTAAATACTTTAAAAGCTGTCGGTGTTTACCGACGGTTCAAAGCTGTCGCTGAAATAAAATTTAACGACCGTTTCACTAACCGTCGCTGTGAAGCAGTCGTTGTTTCAGCATTTTCTTGTAGTGTTTCTTCATGGACAAACAACTTTATAATTTTGGGAAAATATTTGATATTTGCAGACGTTGATGGCTACCTGTGTCGATATTGTTGGGAATGTGAGAATTGGGGTAACCTAGAAATAAGTTACTTGTATGAACATAGTTATAGCAAAAGGTATCGCTTCAATTCTTACTCTACCACTTTTCACCCTTGCATCAACGATTTAATTACGATGTTGTGAATTAAACTTCAAGGGTTCTACCACTACCCCGAGATCGTGATGATCAAGGTAATTTCAATTTGGATGTGTGTATTATTCGGTTATTTGGATGTGAGCGTAAAATAGGGGAGTGTGTGTTCGGTCTATTTATCTAGTTAAGTACATTGATAAGATTATAATGATCTGAGTACTTGAAGAAGGCAAGAGCAAGGGAAAATGAATGTCGAGACCATGGCGTTTGATGATTAGCATAGACATTATTGATGTCTTTGGCATCAAGCAAGTTTCTTTATGGACAAACAACTTTATAATTTTGGGGAAACATTTTATATTTGCAGACGTTGATGGCTTCGTGTGTCGATATTTTTTGGAAGGTGAGAATTATGGTAAGCTAGAAATAATTTTCATGTATGAACATAGGCATAGCCAAAGGTTTCGTTTCAATTCTTACTTTACCACTCTTTACCCATGCATCAACGATTTCATTATGATGTTGTGAGTGAAACTTCAAGGCTTTTACCAGTACCCCATGATCGTCATGATTAAGGTAATTTATTATAGACACGTGTATTTTTCGGCTATTTGCATAGGAGCGTAAAATAGGGGAGTGTGTGTTCATGTCTATTTGTCTAGTTAAGTACTTTGATAAGATTATAAAGATTTGGATACTTGAAGAAGGCCAAAGCAAGGGGAAATAAAAGCCGAGTTCATGACATTTTTTGATTAGCATAGACATTGTTGATGTCTTTGGCATCAAGCAAGTTTCTTTATGGACATACAACTTTATAAATTTGGGGAAATATTTGATATTTGCAGACGTTGATGGCTACGTGTGTCGATATTATTTGGAAGGTGAGAATTATGGTAAGCTAAAAATAATTGGCAAGTATGAACATAGTCATAACCAAAGGTTTCGTTATTCTTACTCTACCACTCTTCGTCCTTGCATCAGTGATTTCATTACAATGTTGTGAATTAAACTTCAAGGGTTCTACCAGTACCCCAACATCGTGATGATAAAGGTAATTTTAATATGGATGCGTGTATTTTTCGACTGTTTGGATGGGAGCGTAATATAGAGGAGTTTGTGTTCGAGTCAATTTGTCTAGTTAATTACTTTGACAAGATTATAAAGATTTGGATACTTGAAGAAGGCAAGAACATGGGAAAGAAAAGCCGAGTCCATGGCGTTTGTTGATTAGCATAGACATTGTTGATGTCTGAGTCCATGCATTTGTTGATTAGCATATACATTGTTGATGTCTTCGGCATCAAGCAAGTTTCTTCATGGACAAACAACTTCATAATTTTCGAGAAATATTAGATATTTGTAGACGTTGATGGCTACGTGTTCGATATTGTTTGAAAAGTGAGAATTATGGTAAGCTAGAAATAATTTGCAAGTATGAACAAAGTCATAGCCAAAGGTTTCGTTATTCTTACTCTACCACTCTTCGCCCTTGCATCAGCGATTTCATTACGATGTTGTGAATTAAACTTCAAGGGTTCTACCAGTACCCCAACATCGTGATGATCAAGTTAATTTTAATAAGTACTTTGATAAGATTATAATGATCTGGGTACTTGAATAAGGCAAGAGCAAGAGGAAAGAAGAGCCGAGTCCATGGCGTTTGTTGATTAGCATAGACATTGTTGATGTCTGAGTCCATGGCGTTTGTTGATTAGCATAGACATTGTTGATGTCTTTGACATCAAGCAAGTTTCTTCATAGTCCAACAATTTTATAATTTTCGAAAAATATTTGATATTTGCACACGTTGATGGCTACGTGTCTCGATAAATTTTGGAAGGTGAGAATTATGGTAAGCTTTAAATCATTTGCAAATATGAACATAGTCATAACCAAATGTTTCGTTTCAATCTTACTCTACCACTCTTCGCCCTTGCATCAAAGATCTCATTACGATGTTGTGAATGAAACTTCAAGGGTTCTACTAGTACCCCAAGATCATGATGATTAAGGTAATTTTAATATGGATGCGTGTATTTTTCGGCTGTTTGAATGGGAGCTTAAGATAGGGGGTGTGTGTTCGAGTCTATTTGTATAATTAAGTACTTTGATACGATTATAATGATCTGGGTACTTGAAGAAGGCAAGAGCAATGGGAAAGAAAAGTCGAGTCCATGGCGTTTGTTGATTAGCATAAACATTGTTGATGTCTGAGTCCATGGCGTTTGTTGATTAGCATAAACATTGTTGATGTCCGACTCCATGGCGTTTGTTGATGTTTATGTGTCTCGATATTGTTTGAAAAGTGAGATTATGGTAAGCTATAAATAATTTGTAAGTATGAACATTGTCATAGACAAAAGTTTTGTTATTCTTACTCTACCACACTCGCCCTTGCATCAGCGATTTCATTACGATGTTGTGATTTAAACTTCAAGAGTTCTACCAGTACCCCAACATCGTTATAATCAAGGTAACTTTAATATGGATGCGCGTATTTTTCGGCTGTTTGGATGTGAGCGTAAGATAGGGGAGTTTGTGTTCGAGTCTATTTGTCTAGTTAATTACTTTAATAAGATTATAAAGATTTAGGTACTTGAAAAAGGCAAGAGCAAGAGGAAAGAAAAGTCGAGTCAATGGCGTTTGTTGATTAGCATATACATTGTTGATGTCAAAGTCCATGGCGTTTGTTGTTTAGCATAGACATTGTTGATGTCTTTGACATCAAGCAAGTTACTTCATGCACAAACAACTTTATAAATTTGGGGAAATATTTGATATTTGCAGACGTTGATGGCTACGTGTCTCGATATTGTTTGGAAAGTGAGAATAATGGTAAGCTAGAAATAATTTGCAAGTATGAATATAGTCATAGCCATAGGTTTCGTTTAAATTCTTACTCTACCACTCTTCACCGTTGCATCAACGATTTCATTACGATGTTGTGAATAAAACTTCAAGGGTTCTACCGGTACCCCGAGATCGTGACATTCAAGGTAATTTTAATATGGATGCGTGTATTTTTCGGCTTTTTGGATGGGAGCGTAAGATAGGAGAGTGTGTGCTCGATGCTATTTGTCTAGTTAAGTACTTTGATAAGATTATAAAGATTTATGTACTTGAAAAAGGCAAGAGCCATGGGAAAGAAAAGCCGAGTCCATGCTGTTTGTTGATTAGCATAGACATTGTTAATGTCTGAGTCTGTGGCGTTTGTTAATTAGGAGACATTGTTGATGTCTTTGGCATCAAGCAAGTTTCTTCATGGACAAACAACTTTATAATTTTCGGGAAATATTTGATATTTGCAGACGTTGATGGCTACGTGTCTCGATATTTTTTGGAAGGTGAGAATTATGGTAAGATAGAAATCATTTGCAAGTATGAACATACTCATAGTCAAATGTTTCGTTTCAATTCTTACTCTACCACTCTTCGCATTGCATCAACGATCTCATTACGATGTTGTGAATGAAACTTCAAGGGTTCTACTAGTACCCCCAAGATCATGATGATCAAGGTAATTTTAATATGGATGCGTGTATTTTTTTGGCGTTTGAATGGGAGCTTAAGATAGGGCGTGTGTGTTCGAGTCTATTTGTATAATTAAGTACTTTGATAAGATTATAATTATCTGGGTACTTGAAGAAGGCAAGAGCAATGGGAAAAAAAGCCGAGTCCATGGCGTTTGTTGATTAGCATAGACATTGCTGATGTCTGAGTCCATGGCGTTTGTTGATTAGCATATACATTGTTGATGTCTTCGGCATCAAGCAAGTTTCTTCATGGACAAACAACTTCATAATTTTCGAGAAATATTAGATTTTTGTAGACGTTGATGGCTACGTGTCTCGATATTGTTTGAAAAGTGAGAATTATGGTAAGCTAGAAATAATTTACAAGTATGAACAAAGTCATAGCCACATGTTTCGTTATTCTTACTCTACCACTCTTCGCCCTTTCATCAGCGATTTCATTACGATGTTGTGAATTAAACTTCAAGGGTTCTACCAGTACCCCGACATCGTGATGATCAAGGTAATTTTAATATGGATGCGTGTATTTTTCGGCTGTGTAGATGGGAGCGTAAGATAGGGGAGTTTGTGTTCGAGTCTATTTGTCTAGTTAATTACTTTGATAAGATTATAATGATTTGGGTACTTGAATAAGGCAAGAGCAAGGGAAAAGAAAAGCCGAGTCCATGGCATTTTTTGATTAGCATAGACATTATTGATGTCTTTGGCATCAAGCAAGTTTCTTCATGGACAAACATCATTATAATTTTGGGGAAATATTTGATATTTGTAGACGTTGATGGCTACGTGTCTCGATATTGTTTGGAAGGTGAGAATTATGGTAAGCTAGAAATAATTTACAAGTATGAACATAGTCGTAGCCAAAGGTTTCGGTTCAATTCTTACTCTTACACTCTTCGCCCTTGCATCAACATCTGTTTAAGATAAATTTTACTATCATCGAATTGGAAAATTTTGAGCTTACCTAAAAAATCAATAAATAAGTTGGGAATTACTAATCAAATAAATGTAAGCGACAAGTTTAAGATATTAAAACTAGTGTGTAGCTTGGGCATTGCCACAAATTTTTACATTAAATAATACTTTTATGTTTTGAGCTTATATATTTATTTCAAATTAATTTATTATATACATTAATGTTCCAAGTATATATATTAATGTGGGTAAAGAGCATATCTAATAGTTGGCTGAGATAGTAAGTGACATGTCATATTTATATATAGTTCTTATGTGCATTTAGTTTGCATTTTAGAGCATTTAGATTCATATGTAGGTTCATCATTGCATCATATTCTTAAATTATGCTATTCTACTCCTATTCGGTATGTTTTCGAGTTTTTGATGAATTTAAGGTATTGAGAATGTATTTGGAGTATAATTAGATAAGCTTGAGCAATATGAGCAATTGGAATGAAGGTATATTGCATAAGGATCGTTTGGAGTATAATTAGTACGAGTTTGAGCGAAAACAAAGCGGAATAAATCATTAGAAGAAATATGGAAAAGAAGTCACGTCTACTCGTCTGACCATAACTTCTGATTTTGTTTCCGAGAATTGAATAATTCTAGTGTATTTGGAAATTAGAATTAATGAGCTTTCCAACGATAGGTGGCACGCCCCGATGAGACTTCTAATCAAGGAGTATGCCTTTCGGAAGTTCGCACTGTTTCTGCTGGAATATGTTATCGTACGCGTGGATCACTAAAATCGCTTAATTAATGATTTATTCAACTTTTCGTATTTTGTAACTACTTCGCTACTCTTATTAGGATACTTAATCTTATATATATTAGGTTTCACACTCTAACTCTCTCTCCTTTGAATTTGAGTTTTGAATTTTGTTTCACTCATCTTCTTCATTCTCTCTAGCTATCTTAGTTTTTCTTGTTTTTTATTAATTCATGAACTCCATTAGTTTAATTTATTAAGTTATTTGTATTTATTTCTCTTTCTTTAATTTATTTTATCTAATTATGTTTTCCTTTATAGATCTAGTTTTAATTCTTCATTTCATAATAGTGTAGTTCCCTTTCTAGGGTTTAAGGGGATTCATGAATGTATGAAAGAGGTGGATTTGTGATGTGTCAATATAATAATTGCTTGATTTTGCTATTTCCTATTGTTTGTTTTTATTGCTTGTCAATTCGGTTTGGCCAGACTTGATTGATTAAGTTAAGCAATGTTAAATTATGTGCCGAGAGGTAGACATATGATGTTTAGGCTTACAACAATAGGTAGAACTATTTCTAATAAATTGTGAGAGCCTGTTAGATGGTGTTCTAAAGGAGACTTTGATTCGAGATAACTTGTTTGCCCTATATAGTTTTGTTCAGTTAATTATTGCCTGATTTATATTTTCAACTCAGACATTCATATAGACTTTTTACTCTCTCATTAGAGAACACCTAGCTATACAAAAGACTTAGGGCTCTTTAAGTATTATAGAAGCTTAAACCACTAGTCCACCACCCCTAGACACACAAATTGGCCTTAGACTCCACTCTGCACAAAACATAAGAAAAATAGAACTAAGTGTGGGAGGCATCCACAAATTGACCTCTTTTATTGAAATTCTTCTATAATTTTTTTGCTATTCATTTTTCTTCAAAAAAAATTTCATTTTTCACGCCTTTTTTGACTATTTTTGGCTTTTTCTTTTTCCCTTATTACGGGAATTTTTGCTATACAAGGGAGAAGTAACTACTCACTAAAGAGAAACATAATAACTTGTGGCTTTTTGTGCCACTTATTACAAAGGAAAAGAAGTAAAAACTAAGTTTCTTGTAGAGCTTTGTTTGGGGACATGATGAGCATATCTAGGGACACAAGGGACCGCAAATTTGAAGCTAAAATTATCGAAGCATGAGCAACATAGTCAAGATTCAAGACTAGACATCCAATTGAACATTCATTAGTTTTATTTTGGTAGATTCTAATGCAATCAAGATTGATCACCTCCTAAAACACAACAACTCAAGCTCACACTCTTCCAAAAGGAGCCTCTAAACATATACTCAAAATCAAAGCAAGGAATCCACATATATCATCAACTAGCATCTTCCTTGGGCAAGGAAATCAAAACTTTATTCAAAGCTAGAACTTCTTTTTGTTTTTATTTGTTTTTCAATTTTTTTTTGTTATTTTTGCTCTTTTTCAAAAAAAAAAAATTGTTGTAAGAACTAAAAACAAAAATTGAAAGAGAAGGAAAACAAAGAAATCTAAAATAAAGGAAGGAGTTGAAAAAGGAAAGAAAAATTGTTTTTGGGCTTTTTGAAATATATGATTTTTTTTTCTTTTTCTTAAAAACTAAGAAAGCAAACAAAAAAGAAAAACGAAATCATGGCATAACACATATTAACAAGCATTGGCCCATTCACCAAGCATAACCATAATCATAAGCAACAAATCAATCAAAAATAGCAACAAGGGTCTCCTAATACTTACCCCAAAAAGTAAAAACCACCCAAACAATGAAAATACCCCCCTCAAGCCAAACCAGACACCGTCCTCGGTGTGAAAATAAGAACAATCGAGGAGGGGGGTGGGGAAAAGGACCAACTCAAGGGTCTAGGTCCTCCTCCCCCTCGGGGGGAGGCGTGGGTTGCATATAAGAGGAGTAGGGGGTGTCGGGAGGAACCATGTTGTTATCATGAAAAAATTACAAGATGGGGGAAAAGCTATCATGTATATCTTGTTGAAAGGTGGTTAATCTTTGTTCAAAACTATCAAACCGCCTATCTATATGGGCATAAATAGGGGCATAGTCGGGAACATAGGTGGGATGGGGTTGGGAAGGAAGAGGAGGCAAGCTCATGGAGATCCCGTCTTTGGTAGGTACGGATCTCCGGGGCTCCCTCCGCGACTTCCAAGATGAGATAGTTTTCTTGCTCTGTTTTGATTCCGGTAAGGTTGCGGTTTGGAATTTGGATGGAAGGCGTCTAACCAATCTTCCAAGTAAAACAAATTTCATCCACACTAAACCAACGCGCATCTTGTAGGTGTCGTTAGTTTATGAGGTTTGGCCCTTAGACGTCGGGGGTCCAAGGGCGAACCCTAAAGTGCTAAGCAATGGCGGTAATTAAACCGCCCACAATAATCGACCCACGTCCGTGAGTCTTTGGGGTGCCTACCCTTTGGAGATGTTGGGCAAACATCAAAGGTATGTTCATATTTCTAAGTCTCTATAGGTAAGAACCTATGATGAATAGTTCAGACTAGCTTACTTTTGAGTTGTCCTTCCTTCCAAAAATAGTGTTCCCCAAGAACTTACAGAAGTACCGAATAGCCGGTTGGTGGATAAGTTAGTCATTCGCGTTTTTAGCTTAGTATGTTTTTTACCCACTTATCTTGCTCCAACAATCAAAAATATTGAAGGAGGATGCGAGAGTGGTGCTCGGCTCAATTTTAAAATCAAAAATATCCGCAAAGTCAGAAATATCCATAAAGCGAGCAACATTCCCTGTCCTAAAATGGAGAACGACTTCAGCTCCAGTTGAGCATTGTACCCGTTTCTCTCCGGTTACCTCCAAAGAGCTAAGAAACTCAAGTGTTATGCATCTATAGGTTTTCTTTCGCATTGCAAACACTTTTTTCATATGTAGTTCATTTGAAATATTATTAACATGCTCCTTATTCCCCATAATGATAGCAAAGATTCATCAACAAAGCGGGTGGGGGTAAATTGTTTAGCCTTAAGGGCTTGAAATCTAGTGAAATGCTCTAAACCATCAAACTTAACGAAAGGGAATTCGGGATCATGAACACCAGGGGCATTAAGCCCCGAGACGTTTTCCTCCAAAGCTTCTTGCGGTTGTTGGCTTAAGCTTGCTTCTCCCACTTGTCTACTCGACTTTGATGTCCTCCTCTCCATGTGTTGAACCTCTTGTTAATTAAAGAAATCAAAATCCCGTAATTAGGTGTGGTGAGTGAAATTTTTTTTGTGTTTGTTTTTGAGTTTTTTGTGAAATATATGGATAGGGAATGGGGTTTTAGGAAGAATTTTTGAAGAAATTTGAGTGGAAATGGATGAATTTGAGAATGGTAAAAAATTTTAGGAGGGAGAAAATGGTGAGAAGTGAGTGGAAATGGGATTTTTGGGAAATAAAAAGTTGAAATTTATGGAGGAAAGTTGACGAGGATGAATATTTGTGAAGGATTTCAAGTTTTGAGTGGTGAGATGAGTGATTTGAGTGTGTTTTAGGGAGTTAGGGTTTGGGTTTGAAAGAGGGTTGAGAGGGATGAGACGTTGAAGAAGATGAAAGAGTGAGAAAAGAAAGTGAAAGTGTTAGAGTAAAAAATGGGCCGGTTTTCCTTATTTCACAAACTTACCACGCGACCTGGGCGGGTCTGCCAACCCGAGCGTTCGGGTGAGAGCGACCCGGGCGGGTCGGGTCCTGCTGCTTGTTACTGCACTGTTGATGCTTTTGTTTTTTTTTTCCATGACCACAACTCGGGCGCGTCCACTCACCCAAGCCCTCGGGCCAAGCGACCCAGATGGGTTATATGTCGACCCGGGCAGGTCCATGCCAGCTGCCAGTTTCAAAAATGAGGTTGCCTTTGGGCGACTCGGGCGGGTCAGATGACCCGGGCGCTCGAGTCAGCCTCCTTTGCCCCTTTTTTTCTTTCTTCTTCGCTTATCTTTGCTTTGAAGTTCTCCAAATTAATCCTAAACATGCACAAATCAAAAAATCACCACAACAAGTAATCCACAAGTCACATAATATGTGAAGAGCCATCATTCCAATAGTAATAAAATGAAATGAAAAAAATGAAATAAAGATAAGTAAGAAAAACGGGTTGCCTCCCGCTAATCGCTTGTTTTAAGTCATTAGCTTGACTACCATATTTCTTCAATCATCCAGAGGGGAGTAGTCCTCAAGAGCAATATAGTATGCTTCTTGAATAGGTGCACCATCATAATATATCTTGAGTCTTTGCCCGTTCATCTTGAAACACTCCTTTGCATCATTGCAAATCTCAACTGCACCATGCGGGAATACTTGTTGCACGGTGAACGGACCACTCCACCTTAATTTGAGTTTTCCCGAAAATGACCTCAACCTTGAATTGAACAAAAGGACCTTGTCACCAACCTTGAACTCCCTCTTCATGATCCGTTGATCATGCCAAGCCTTTGTTCTCTCTTTGTACACCCGGGCACTCTCAGAAGCATCTCTCCTAAGCTCCTCAAGCTCATGAATATCAAGCATCCTTCTTTCACCCGGATTTTAAAGATCAAAATTTAAAGCCTTGATCGCCCAATAAGATTTATGCTTCAATTCCACGGGCAAATGACACGATTTCCCATATATAAGCTTGTATGGTGTCATGCCAAAGGGGTTTTATAGGTCGTGCAGTAGGCCCACAATGCATCATCCACTAGTGGAAAAAAAGGCAAGGGCTACCATGCAAGGGCTGCGGTTTTACGCAGCCCTTAATGTGAAGGGCTGCAGCTAGCCTTAAAACCGCAACCCTTTAAGATAAAGGGTTGCCGTTTTGGGCTAACCGCAGCACTTGAGCGGCCCAAATACACACACGCTATGAAGTCCACTCTCTCACTCTCTCACTGATTGTGATTTTACGCGAAAAGAACTCTTTCCCGATGAAGCTCATCCGGCAATGCTCACTATCTCCTCAAACTCCGGCGACCCTCACTGTCTCCTCAAACTCCGACGACCCTCACTATCTCCTCAACCTCTTGCGAGCCTGCAAAATTCTCAACTTACGGCGACTCTTGCGAAATATCCGAGGGCTAGGGTTTCATTTTTTTTGGATTTGTCGTTTGCTGTCAGTCAAAACCTTCTTCTCCCTCTTTAGTTTGCTTCCTTTAGTCCATAGCCCCAAATTTCTGATTGATTCTGTTCGAAAACTCGAACCCCATAATTCGAATTAGGGATTTTCGATTTTGCCTCTTTTTGCTCGAAATTCTTGATTTTCGAGGTTATGTTTGATTGTTTGGTTTACTTAATTTGGTTTATATTTATGTAAGTTTAGTAGATTGGTTTTGTGAGTGTTTGAGTTTGTTGAAATTTACTTTTGGGTAGTTGTTGTTTCTGAATTTGTAGAGAGGGGAGCAAAGTGGGTCATTGACTACAGCTAGTAGTTTGGTGGAGATGGAAATGGAGAAGCTATTGGAGGAATCAGTGCCCTGTAGGGTTTGGGCTAAGCGGGGTTGTGCCATTCATCCTCGTAGTATCGCTGAGAGGGTAAAGATATTGATGCTCTATTCTTTTTAGTTTTGTGGTTTTGTGATTAAAGGAAGCTTCATAGGTGTATGAATGATAGATGGGTGATAATTGTGATTTTGCGGTTGGTTTAGGTTCGGAGGACACGGATTAGTGATGGGATAAGGAAGCTGCAAGAACTTGTTCCCAACATGAACAAGGTATGTTTGTATGTTTTAGTTGTGGTATGATTCAGAAAAATTGAACTTTGTTTTGGTTGTGTTCTATTGTTTGGTTGATCAACTTACGTGTAATCGATTATTTGTGCTTTAGACTCTGACATCTTGAAGCATGATATTGATTGTTGCTTTCCTGTGGTTACATGGGCTAAAGAATATACTATATACTGTTGTTTAGAGTTTCAGGGACAGTAATCTGTGAAAATGCATTGTTAATGAAGTTATTTAGTCCATATAACATTTTCGTGATTTGATTTTTTGAGTTAACTCATTATATTGCTAGCTTGTGGTGTTCTTGACCCTTGCTTATATGTGCTACTATCTGCCTTTGCATGAGAGTATCTGTAGATTGACAGTTTAATTGTTTTATTTAGCTTGTTATCTATCCATATGCCAATATAATGTAATCTGTTAACTGTTAACGGTTCCCCTCATTTAGAATGTTTGTAGTGCTGATTTACTTCTGTAATTCTGTTAACTGTTCATGTATGTTGTCTATGAGCTCATTAAGCAACTCCATTAATTTTATTTTAAATTCTGAATCTGGTTGGATTGAGATTAAGAGATGGGTAGTAGCTAAATAGACCTATTTGTTTGAAGAACTGGTTGATGGGAAAGCCAGTTTCAATTTCGTTTTTGTGTTTGAGCTGAAGACAAATAGGAATCATATGTTAAGAGTTGAGTCTTTGGGTTGCTGGCATTTGACATGACTTGAGCTATGCTTTTAAGCTTCCTATCAATGCTTTCCAAATCCAACAACAATGAAATGTGTAACCCTTAATCACTCTGATGTCCTTCCCTTTTTGGATAATCAACCCTCGTCTCTCGATGGGTAAGCAGTAATATATATGCTTGTTATGATATTCGATGAATGGTAATGCTTGTATATTTTCTTCGTAAGGATAGAGATTGGTTCTATTTGAACATGTCATGGTCTCCATGGCAAATCAACAGGTTTGCATCTAAGTTTTTATGAAACAAATATCGGACATTGAAGATAGCTATTTATTTGACTATATTTTGAGAGAAATCCGTTGAAATCTCAAATTCATTACTTATGTATCTCTTGCTTTCAGGGATGGACAATTTATGAAATACTGAGATATGCTCTGCAGCATAACTGGAGTGCTTATGAAGAACTTCTTAAAACTAATCCTGTATTTGCAAAAATGGTGATTAGTGGAGTAGTACACTTAGTGGGGGATTGGATAGCACAGGTTAGTTCTATCAGTTAGTAGTTGTTGATTATTCTTAAGTAGATGATGATAGTCCTACTTATTTATTTGTTCTTTTAATGACAGTGTTATGAAGGAAAACCTCTTTTTGCCTTTGATCAAACTCGCATGGTGAGATCAGGACTTGCTGGATTCGCTTTAAATGGTTATCTTTCCCATTACTATTATGAAGTGTGTGAGGTACCATTCGTTGAACTTGCAGTTTACTGCTCTAATATAGTGCATGTAGTTCTCTTGGGCCACTTGGCTGCCTCTTATGGTAGTGTTATTAAGTAGCAATTCTCTTTCGGGCACTATTCCCTTTCCAAGGTTGGTGGGTAGTTCTGTTAAAAGTTGCCTTTGACCAGACTATTTGGTCAGCGATTTGGAATAGCGTATATTTTATAGTTTTGGGGCTCATGCGTCTGGAATTACCACTGAAGGCAACATTCTGGCCTCTGCTCACTGTAAAGCGAATTTGAAGTCTTCTTGGAGAAGTGACAAAACCATTACGGCCAATGGCCCACCTATTGTGTGCACCTGGCCAGAAGATTTCATCATTTAAGTTTGAAAGTTTCGGGACTCTTGAAGGATCTTGCGGAAACTATAAACAAGGAAGCTGTCATGCCCACAACTCATATGATATATTCCAAAAGGTATATATGTACTAGTTTATATGTGCTTACACTACATTGACTACCTTCTCAATCATGTGGAACTTTTTTTGTTTTTGATGTTCCTCTTATCAAATTGTCACCGGAGTTGTTTTCTTTACCTGATAGAAATTCTCTTCATTTTGTGGCAGGATTGGGTTGGTCAGCCAGGTTGTGAATCCCTGCTACACCCATCTATCATTCATACACCTATGCTGCACCCCCAAGACACCCCCAGCCCTCCCCCACCCACTTGCTACCCCCCTACTCCACTCCCCCGCACACCCCGACCCTCCCAATATTTTAGCATCTATATTTTTGGAAATTTCTTATATTTGTATAAAAAACATAATTTGCAATGGAAAATGATACTTATATATATATAACTATTTGGGGATCATCTAGGACTAAGAATGAAAAAAAAAAAATTGTTTTCTTTGGGTCACAAGGGCTACGGTTTACATCAAAACTGCAGCTCTTAATTTGTAAAAAGGGCTGCAGTTTAGGCCCAAAACCGCAGCTCTTCCTCTGTGCCCAAGGGTTGCAGGCCAAAAACGTAGCCCGTAGGGCTATTTTGACCGCAGCCCTTGACATTTTTTCCACTAGTGATCCAACTTGGAAGACCAATTCTTTCGAGATTGGTTCACCGTCTTCTCCAAAATAAGCTCGATCTTGATCTTTGTATTCGATATCTCCGCTTGACCTCTAGATTGGGGATGGTAAGAGAGACCCATTTTGGGATGCACCCCATACTTAGCAAGAAGGGCTTTGAATGATTTCTTGGCGAAGTGTGATCCCCTATCACTAATAATAGTTCTTGGAACTCCGAAACGGGGAAAGATCACCTTCTTGAATAGCTTGAGAACTACCTTGGCATCATCTGTCGGGGAGGCAATTGCTTGAACCCATTTAGAAACATAATCAACCACTACCAAGATGTAGCGGTTACCAAGGGAGGAGGGAAAAGGACCCATGAAATTAATCCCCCAAACATCAAAAATTTCCAACTCCAAGATGCTTGTGAGGGGTAATTCATGCATCTTTGAGATATTGCCAACTCGTTGGCACCGATCACTAGCCTTGACAAATCCCCAAACATCGTTGAACATGCTTGGCCAAAATAATCCACATTGTAAAATCTTTGCCACGGTCTTGTCGGCTGACCACCACATGGCGATGAATGACACATCCCTATTACATCTTCAATCTCATCATCTGGGAGACACCTCTGATAACTACCATCCACCCCCCTCTTGAATAAGTATGGGTGCTCCCATACATAATGCTTGGCCTCATGCATGAACCTTCGCTTTTGTTGGTTGCTAAGGTCATCCGGTATGACTCCACTAGCATGAAAATTAGTAAAATCTACGAACCGAGGAGCATACATGGTCTTCACGGAATAGAGGAAATCATCTTGGAGAGAATCATTGATGGGAGGTTCCAAGCCTTGTGAGTCATCCATGGCAAGGCGAGAAAGGTAGTCGGCTATCGAATTTTCAGTGCCTTCTTGTCTTTGATCTCAATATCAAACTCTTGAAGGAGAAGGATCCACCTAATTAACCGAGGCTTGGCATCCTTCTTGGCCATGAGATACTTGATAACCGCATGATCCGTATACACCACCACCTTGGAGCACACAAGGTATGACCGGAACTTGTCAAAAGCAAACACAATTGCTAGTAACTCCTTCTCCGTGGTGGCATAGTTCCTTTGAGCCGAATAAAGCGTCTTGCTTGCATAGTATATCACATGTAGCTTCCCTTCCTTTCTTTGTTCTAAAACGACTCCCATTGCGCTATCACTAGCATCACACATTAGTTCAAAAGGCAAGCTAAAAATTAGATAGGGGCTTTTTTGGAGTTTCAAAAGCATGCATGCAATCTTTGTAAAATTTAAATTCAATGTCTTTTTGAAGGTAATTGGATAAGGGCTTTGAGATTTTTGAGAAATCTTTGATAAATCGGCGATAAAAGTCCGCATGCCCAAGAAAAGATCTCACTCCCTTCACCGAAGTTGGGGAGGCAATTTCTCAATAACCTCAATTTTAGCCCTATCCACCTCAATCCCTTTTTGAGAGATATTATGACCAAGGACTATGCCATCTTTAACCATAAAATGACATTTTTCCCAATTAAGAATAAGGTTCATCTTTTGACATCTCTCCAAAACCTTTTGAAGGTTGGAGAGACAAATGTCAAAAGAGGAACCTACCACGGAGAAGTCATCCATGAAGACTTATATGGTTGATTCAAGCATGTCCGAAAAAATGGCGGTCATGCACCTTTTGAGAGTAAAAGGAGCATTGCACAATCCAAATGGCATCCTTCGATAAGCGAAAGTGCCAAATGGACATGTGAATGTTGTCTTCTCTTGGTCATCGGGGTGAATGGGGATTTGAAAGAACCCCGAATAACCATCCACAAATCAATAATGGGTATGACCTGCCAATCTTTCAGGAATTTGGTCAATAAAAGGGAGGGGGAAATGGTCTTTCTGGGTTGGTCTTATTCAACTTACGATAATCAATGCACATTCGCCACCCGGTGACCGATCTTGTGGACGGGACTAACCCACCTACTATCCGAGATAGGGTAGATTATCCTCGCCTCAAGGAGTTTCAAAACATCCTTTTTTACCACTTCATTCATGGTAGGATTTAGCCTTCTTTGAGGCTCAATAGAGGAAGCTTGACCATCATCCAAATGAATTCGATGCATACACAAGGTGGGACTTAAGCCCTTGAGATCATCAATTGTATACCCAATGGCACTTTGATGTTATTTTAGAACACAAAGAAGTTTATCAAGAGAAGGACCATTGAGTGTAGAATTGACAATCACGGGGTAAGTTTCTTTATCTCCAAGAAAAACATATTTCAAAGAAGGGGGGAGGGGTTATAACTCACATGTAGGAGGAGGCGTAGTCCTCTCCTCTTTTTCCAATGAAGCTTCCAAGATCTTACATCTTGAATGGGTAGGTAGGTAAATTGGTGCTTTATCCATTGCTTGCTTGAGATGCCAAGCTTCACCTTTTTTCTCTTGGTCTTCCACTAGTACTACATCATCAAGCGGATCCCTTGCTTCAACCAATGCCCTTAGGCTTAGCACTTCGTGCTCAAGAGTATCGATCTGTTGTACTTCTTTCAGAATCGGAGCCTTCATGCTCTTGTTGAAAGCGAATTCCATCTTCTCATCTCCAATCCTCAATGTCAAGACATCCCTCTTCATATCAACTAGCACTCTGGCCGTTTTCAAGAAAGGCCTTCCCAAAATAAGAGGTACTTGGGAGTCTTCTTCCATCTCCATCACTACAAAGTCGCAAGGAATGAAGACTCTCCGAACTTGCACCAGAACATCTTCCAATTCTCCAACAGGCACCTTAACCGAGCGGTCCGCTAGTTGTATCACCCTTCTTGTGGGTTTAAGGTCAAAGTTGAGCTTCTTTGCAATGGATAGTGGTAGGCTTACATTAGCCTCAAGATCGGCCAATGCTGTCTTTGGCTCCAAACCTCTGATTCTCAAGGGTATCGAGAAAGACCTCAGATCTTCAACCTTTTTGGAGAGCTTGTTTTAGAGGACCGCACTAACTTCGGTGGTGAGAGCAATGCTAGAACTTTCTTCAAGCTTGGACTTATTAGAAAGAAGTCCCTTTAGAAACTTGGCATATGTGGGCATTTGATCCATTGCTTGGAGAAATGGAATATGAACATGTAAACCTTTTATTACCTGAAGGAACTTGACAAATTTATCATTGAAGTTCTTTGCTAACCTTTGAGGATATGGAACCGGGGGAGTGTAGCTCTTCATTGGAGGGGGGCTCTTTGCCTGATTTTTCGGGTGCAACAACTATAGGAGTCTGATCCTCGTGAATGTCTTCCATAATGACATTTTCAACCTCTTTATCCACTCCACTATCAACATTCTCACTCTCCTTGGAAGGACTAGCATCATTAAGTGTGGGCATCTTAGGACCCTCATAGTGAGCCCCGGACCTCAAAGTGATGGCTTTAGCTTGCTCTGGAATGATTGGTTGGCTAGAAAGTTGGGTAAAATAATTTGAGGAGTTGTTGGTTATTTGTTGAGCAAGTTATGTCTCAATCATCTTGTTGTGAGCATTCATTTGTTGGAGGGAAGTGTTTATCTCTCCAAACTTCCTATCATTATCGGCATGGGTCTTTGTTTGTTGGGCTAGGAAGAGTTGGAGAGTGGATTATAGGGAAGATTGCTGTGGTTGGTTTGGTTCAAAGGGAGCTCTAGGGGTGGTTGTGTGAATGCTTATTGGGGGTTATGGATCCGGGTGGTCTATTTGAGGCTTGGTAAGGTTGGGGTGGTTGAAGGTTCTTCCATCTACCACTTGCATTGTTGTTCCATCTTCCTTGATTATTGAAGTTAGGATTTCCCTCACCTCTATAATTCACCCATGCAACATGGTCCATAGACCCACCACAATAAGAATTAGCATGGTCCGATCCACCACAAATTTCACAAGAAAAATCTTGAGAAGTGTCTGGGCTAGGAGATGACAAGCTTACCTTTTCCAACTTCTTTGCAAGGGTATCAAGTTTTACATTAATGTGGTCAATGGCATCAAGATCATACTTGCCTTTGCTTGCATTCTTCTTGTTTGCGGTTCTAGTAGAATTCCCACAAGAGTAGTGTCTTACTACCTCTTCAATTGTAGGCTCAATATTGTCAACCGGAAGCTTTATTAGTTGTCCTCCCGCACCCGAATCAAGGCTTGCACGGGTCATAGGAAGAAGACCATTATTGAAGCGTTACATAAGCATCCATTGACTATAACCATGGTGAGGGCAAGATATTCGAAGGTCCTTGAACCTATCCCAAGCTCCGTATAATGTCTCATCCTCTTCTTGGGTGAAATTAGCTATCTTCCTCCTAGCTCCGGAGGTCTTCTCTTGAGAATAGAATTCAACCACAAAAGTCGCGGTCACTTGTGCCCAAGTAGTCAAAGAGTCTTCCGGAATGGATTGCAACCATTTCTTAGACTTGCCCACAACAGAGAAGTGAAATAGGTTGAGCCTCACAAACTCTTGACTCACATTTTTTTGCTTCACCGTGGCACATAACTCTGAGAAATTAGGCAAATGCTCAAGAGGGCACTCATGAGTCATACCCCCATAGGGCTCTTGTTTGATCATGCGAATCAAATACGGAGAAAATTCAAAGTTGGCGTTTGTAGTTGGGCAGCGAATTCCACTTTTGAGTTCAAAGGCATCGGGATGCCCAAAGTCCCATAATGCTCTAGGAGCTTCATCCCCCATACTGCTAGAAGTAGTAGAAATAGACGACTCTTGGTCAAAACCCGGTTGTTCAATGATCGAAGGTTGGACCGTGGGTTCCCTAAAGATTCTCCTTAATTACCTCAATGTATTTTCAAGGATATGATCAATGGGGATGGTTGGATCACCCTCAATCTTCTTGACATGCAACCAACAAAGCTCAGGAGAATATTAGTAAAAACAACCAAGATGTCACAAAACTAATAAATACCAATGTTAACCGCTACTTCCCCGGGAACGGCGCCAAAATTTGATGGGTCGTTGTAAACTCGCCAAATATAACCTAAATTACCCAAGATAGGGTAAGTATAGGGTCGAATCCACAAGGAAGTAGGGTTAATCAAGGGTTAATTCGCTAATTACAATGAGCTAAATCTATTTTTGGGGATTTTTGAAAGTTTAGCAATGATTCTAAAGTCTTAGTAAACTAGGATATTGGCAAATTAAATCAACAAGGCAAGTAAAGGAGATAATATGAGAGTAAAAGAACTAGGGGATTAGGGGATTCACCAACATGCAATCCAAGAATCCAATCATCAAAACCAAGGGGAAACAAATGGGGGATCACAAGGGGAAAAATCATGCATATGGGAACTCTAATTACTCTCTCGAGCTAATTAGAGGAGCTTGATTAGTCACTCATGGCCTATTCTCATGGCATGAGCATCCAATCTAGCCAAATCAAGCACAACATGATTAATCAAGCTTTCCTTAAACTAGAAAATACCTATTTTCATGGAAATTCCAGTCTAGCAACCAAACTTAGTTTATTCCTAGCTTCATCTCTCAATCCTTCACTAGGAATTCCAAATATGCAAGTCAAGTGGTAATCAAGCACCCAACAAACCAAATCAAGCAAGTTTGATCAACAAGTTCAACCCCAAATGTTAACCCCTAACTTAGATTTAGGATACAAATAGTAGATGAAAGTTACATCTATCCCTTCCCCTAGTAAGAAACTACTCACACATCATGGAAATAAAGCAAAACAAAACTTGAAATAACTTCATCACCATAACCATGGAGGAAAGAGAAAAAGGGAAAATAATCAACTAATAAAACAAGATATAAGCAAACAATGCATGAAATAAACAAGAATAGAGGAAAAGAAAATGAAATAAAAAATTACCAACTTTTAAGCTTGCATAAATGTGAAAATGGAGTACAAAAGGTTCAAACCTCAACTTTCTCTCTCCTAGGGTTCTAAAGTTTGAATGTTAAACAAGATTTTATCTCTCTAATCTGAAAATAAAATTCTTAACCTAAAATAAGAGGAGATCCTAGAAATAAAACAAGGTTAATTACAACAAAGCCCCCGTACAAAAGAATTAAAGCAACGAAATAAATTCCGGAAAACACTGCGACCCATGTGGGTGACCCGACCTGAGTGCTCGGGTGGACCTGACCCGGGTGGGTCCCATGATCAGAAACGATTTTGGCAACCCCAAGGTTTGACTCGGGCGGGTCAAGTGAACCCGAGCCCTCGGGTCAGCGGACCCGGGCGGGTGACTTGGCGACCCGGGCGGGTCGTGTTGCTAAGGGACAAAGCTCATGCTTCTTAGGACTAACCCGGGCGGGTCAAGTGACCCGGGCCCTCGGGTCAGCCTTTGTGCTTCCTCTTCTCCTCTTTTAAGCTTCCTCAAAGCTATCATTCCTTGTTTCTTGGCCCCGGACTTGTGCAAAGGGCCTCCAAAGTTGCTCCCAAATCCTTAAATAAAACCAAGCATCCAAAGAAAGAGCACAAAGGAGGAATATTGCACAAAAAGAAGGAAAATAAAGCAATTTAGCCTAAACTAGTCTAAAAGCAATTATAAAAGCTATTAAAAACTAATCAAAAGCCAAGTATATAAACAAATCATCAGATGATTGTTGGGTTGGTTATGGTTCCTCCTCTGATGTTGTTTCTTACAGTGAGGACACTGTAGTTTTTAGATTTGGGAGGGATATCCTATCCTTTATTTGCTTTCTAGTGTTGATTTTAATTGCTTTCACATGATATTGCACGGTTTGTACCGCTCACTAGGAGTGGGATTTTACGTGCAACCAAAAAAATTGTATTGCTTTCTTTGTTGCATTAGCATATTTCATCTCATGTTAGTCGCATCTATGAAACTATTGCTAGCACTTTTTGAGAACCTTGTTGATATTTCACTACAACTTCTAAGCGTCATTCTTGTTGTTCATTATTCTTCATAGCATGATTGTTTTGCAATTGATTGTTTATAGTAAGATTAGTTGATCTTTCTCTGGCTCGATTTAACTTTACCATGAAGACACCTTAACCTAAGTGATTTTTTGTGCCTATAAACTGACGAGTTTGTGTCAGTTTTGTTTTTTCATGTGTGATTAGTTCCTCGTTGTTGCATTGATCATGATTTTGATACTCTTTGATACTCTTTGATACTTGATAATACAAATATTTTGATATGATTGAGACATTTTATTTCATGATCTTAGCTCCATAATTATTCTTGATTTCATATGATCCTTTCTCAAGTCCCCGTTGAGCCTTTATGGTTGTGTATGATTGATACCTACATTACAAGCCCTTGGCCTCATTTTATTCTTTTCTCAAGCCTACTTTGGGGGAGCGAGTAGTATTTTTGGTTTAGTTCGTGTTGAATTGAAGTGTTCTATTTGTGGTTTATATGAAAGGAAAAATATGTTTGGTGAGCTTGGAAATTTAATTGAAAGTTCAAAAAAGGAACAATAAGAAATGAAAGGAAAAAAAAGTGAAAAATGAAATCAAATATTAAAGTGAAAAAAGAGTTATCAATGAAGTGAATAAAAAAAGAGTTGTCTTGAATTTCTTGAGTGAAAAGCGTTGTTGGTTATATATTTGGAGATTCTTGGTTGTTGCGTGGAGTTGTAGTAACCTTTCTTGGTCATGTTTTCAGTCAAATGATGCTCCCCCTTCTTGGTTTTTCCATCACAGTTTTCAAATTATTTTCCATACCATTAACCTAGCCATATTATATTGCAACCCTTTAAAGTCCTCTTGAACACTATGTATTGCATTGTTGAGTAAAAAGTGAGTCAAAAAGTCCAAGTTAAAGAATATATGCTTCATCCGAGCTGACTTGATTTAATTAGTGTAATACTCCTTATTTTTAGTAAGTTAATATTTATATTTTTAGAAAGGTTTTAGTTATTAAAAAGATTAATATTTATTAAAGAGACTTGTTATTTATTTAAAAGGCTTTTAAAAGAGGCTTTTAGAAAGATTTTGGGTATTTAAAATAAAACTTAGACCAAATGAGTATTGGGCCTCGGTTTACTAACTTTTGAAACTAAGTGCTTTGTTTAAAATAAAAGTAAAAACATTTTAAAGAATTTTACAAAGTTTACAAAAATAAAATAAAAAAATTCGTTGCAAGCTTGCATCACCTCACGGCAGTGAGGAAGTCTGAACTCTTATCCTTTATCATTTTGTTATTTCCATATCGCCCCTTCCCTTTCTCCGATCATAAAGCCTTCTGATACCACTTCGGTATATACGACCCCTGAAGTCCAGAAATGCCGGAAAGTACTTCGCCGCTTTGTATGCTGTAAGGATCCTATAAAACTAGAGTTCTAGAATTATGTATTTTATGGGATAATTTATATCTCTCCCTAATCTTAGTTGGATAGCCGAAAATATTAACTAGATCTTAGCTAGATTAGTTTATCTTTTTCCTTAAACCCATCTTTTAGTTTACTAGTCCTAGTAGGATTCTACCTATCAAACTAGTATAAATAGGGGCCTCTACTTCTCATATTCTTCACACCAAACTTGAGAAATACATCTCTTTTCCCAAGTTTAAAAACACACACACACACTCTCTCTCTCTCTCTCTCTCTCTCTCTCTTAGTCTACCCTTTCTCTTCTCCCTTAGTAGTGTTTAATTTTCAAGGTGCGTGTATGTGTAGATCTTTAAATATTATTTTGTAAACTTAGTATCATGTTTCTAGGATTATTATTTTATATTTAAAATCATATTTTTATGAGTTTATTATGAATTTCATGAGGATGTTTAGTTAATCTTGTCATCTCCTAACCAACAATTGTGTTGGCATGCGTCTATTGTTGCCAAAAGAATTAGAATAGTAATACTTTATATTTTGGTATTCCAACTATGAACTTCCATGTTCTACTATTGTATTAATATTGTTATCAGTATATTTATTGTTTTCATCAACACGTTTCACGATTATTTTACAAGGAAGTTATTTAACTATGCCTTTATATGGAAAGGTATATAAGAATTAATTTTTTTTAAAGGAGAATTATTTATAAAGGAATTTTATTAGTTATACGATCTTTTATGATCACAATTATAAAGAGGCAACGACTTATTATGTATTAGCAAGAATGGTAGCCATTATATTATTTACCCATATACTTCTTGTAGTAAGTCATATAGACAAGCTAGTAACCCATCGTCATAGACTTATTAAGGAATACTAAACTTGGCAGGTGTGCACAGTTTAGGAAAGGTTATTAAAGTTATATACTTTATATTATGTAATTATTACATGTATTCAAGAAAGGTTTATGAAAATATTTTAAATGTTTAAATAAATAAAATGTTAAATTTTCCGCATATACATGCATATACTCAGTATTTTTATTGACATGTATGCTTTTATATTTGTTTGTTTTGCTTTACGGCTTTGTCCCTGTGATGATCCTATTTTGGCGACTTGAGTTTACAGGTTGATATGATGCATACTTCAAATGGGGAGCTAGTGAGGAATTATAATTAGTCTAGGAATTGTTATTTTTATTTTCTTTAATTTATTTATGTTGTCATAGTTGAACAATAAATTTTTTTCAATAACGAGTTAGTTATTTCAGTTATTCCGCTGCATAAGTTTAAAGTTCAGTTAGTAGTTAGTTTTAAAGCCTTTAATGTTATATCGTGGCGGTAATACTCTCAAGATTCTCAAGAGTTTTATATTAAAATATGTTTTTCAACTCCTTTAAATTTTTTTATTATGTTGATATATTATTAAAGGCATATACTTTTATTATTACCTTAAAAAAGAGGTTAATTTTCAAAGCAAAAAGATATTTTGGAAAGTGTTATCTATCTAGTGATTTTCTTATCGCTGTTCAACTAATGATTCTTATATGTTTCGTATTACAAAGTTTGGTAAACAATGTTTTAAGTAAAGTTTTAGTTTTAGCATAGTTACGGGGGAGTAACTCCATTTAAGGCGGGGGAGGGGGGTAAAATGCGATAGAGTTTCACGCGTTTTACTTAGAACCCTATCTTTGACCTAATTTTGACTTGTTTCATGAGTCAGTAATTGAGCTAACTTACTTTCATGGAAAGAACTTGGTATATGTGAATTACTTGCTTTATTTCTTACTTGCTTGCTTCAAGTTTCGATGACGAAACTTCTTTTAAGGGGGTAGTCTGTAATGCTCCGTATTTTTAGTAAGTTAATATTTATATTTTTAGAAAAGTTTTGGTTATTCAAAAGATTGTTAGCTATTAAAAAGACTTGTTATTTATTTAAAAGGCTTTTAAAAAGGCTTTTAGAAAGATTTTGGGTATTTAAAATAAAATTGAGCGCAAATGAGTATTGTGCCTTATTTTACTAACTTTGAAACCAAGTGTTGTGTTTAAAACAAAAATAAAAACCCTTTATACATTTTAGAGAAATTCCAAAGGTTTACCAAAAAAAAAAAAAAAGAATGTTTTGCCACACGGAAGTAACGATACGGCAGTTTGGAAGAGTTGTGTTTTCAACTTTTGTCCTTTTGATATTTTAGTTATTAAGCTTCTAGAATTGTATCTTTGTAGGATAATTTTTTTTATTTTCCTTATTTTAGTTGGAAAACCTCTAATATTAACTAAAATTTAGCTATTATTATTTATCTTTTCTAGAAAAACTATCTTTAAAATTTCCTAGTCCTCGTATGACTTTACCTATCCCACTAGTATAAATAGGAGTCTTTTTATTTGAGGGGAAGTATAAATAGGAGCTTTTACTCCTCATATTCTTCACACCGAATTGGAGAAATACATCTCTTTCGTCAAGTTTAAACACTCTCCCTCTAGACCTACCCTTTCTCTTTCTCCATTAGTAGTCTTATAATTCCAAGGTATGCATATATGTAGATCTTTAATTTTTGCAAGCGTAGTAGTATCATGTTTTTAGGAAAATATTTTAGATTGAAGTGCATGTTTTTATGAGTTTTATAATGAACTTCATGTATTTTGTATGAACATGATAGAATGTTTACTAATTTTATTTATGAACTTTTGAATCATGTCTTTAGTTTAATATTATTATAAAGTTTAATCTTTGAATCTATATTCAAATATTTTCGAACGATTTTGATCTTTAAATTCATGTTTAAATGTTTAAAAAGGAGTATTTTTGAACTATTATTATTTTCCAAAAGTTACCTCTTTAGCGAGTTATTTTATTTATGTCTTTATATGTGTAGGCGTGATTTTATTTTCGCCTACTAGGGATGAGCGCGTATTTGATTTGACTACCCCATTGTTAAGGTTTTATTGAATATATTTTTGAAAGAAGTCGCCATCAATTCTTTAAATGAAGAATCATAAACCTAATTGGATATGGGAAACCGTAGGGACAAATTCTGGGACTTATCCAATGTCGATTTCCCCGTCTAGACTCCATAGATGGTCAAAATGAACCAAAGATTGAGTTCGGTGGTGAGGGTACAACACAGTCAGAAACCATGTTGCCCATTGCTGGCCTCTACTAAATATCGATTCACAACAAATTTTATGCCAAAGAATCATCATATAATATTTTTATACACCCTAAAAATAATTTAGTCTAGGGTGGTTCAGGAAACACATAAAAGACTAATTTTTGGTGACAAGTTATTAGGCAATCAATATTACTAGGTTCCTTGCAGGTTGTCCAAATTATCTGAATTAGTTAGAACACTTCTTTAGGTCTTGATTAGCAAAAATAACATGTTGGTGATAAAAGCAATAAATCAGGACAATCATATAATATGAATAGAATAATTAGGCAAGCATTGATATGAATAATAATGATACGAATATAAAATAAAGTATAGAAAAGGAGTTAGAATATACAGTAGAACGATTATTAATTAAAGATCTACATCATGAATAAATTGTTAGTAACTTCCAGACAATAAATATATTTGAATTATTCAAGGATCCTCGGGAATTATACCTATGTGGCTTAAGTTGAAGAGCGCAACAATCTTTAGGCGGAGTAATTGTGGAACCAAGAACACAATATGATTAGGAACTGGAGAATAATTTGAAGTATTGAAAGTATTTTGTGTTTAGAGATTCGAAGTGTATGTCGGAGATAATCGTAAGTTTTTGTGTTCGTAAAAAATAAATCGAAAAAGCCCTCCGTAATTCAGGAAATCACAAGTATTTATAGGAAAAAGGAGGGTGCGCCTCACGCGCTGACCTGCGCCTGGCGCAGGCCTACGTGGCAAGCGCACGTCCACGCGTCAGGCGCACATTGGTGTGCCTGACGCGGCCAGCCCAATCAAACTCGTACACGTGTATACGCGTATTTAAAAAGATAATAATAAACTTGCGTCTCACACAGGGTCTGCGCCAGGCGCAGGACTCTGTGTGAGTCACAAATCCACGTGTCAGGCGCTCATCGGCGACGTGGTCTGGCCAATGTGCTGGATGCACGTGGCAAGCTGAGCGCGGCCGCCGCGTCCGGCGCATATTCCAGTTTTTTTATTAAATGCGTGCTTTGAAGATACTTTTTTATTCCTAAAATTTGGAGATTGAATTTTACGGGATAAAAATCTAATTTATGTTTAAAGTATTTATCAAAGATAATAAAAAAATTTATTAAAAAATTTATTAAAATAATAAATATTTAATTGGGTTCTTAAAACACTTTAAATGGACTCAAAATATTTTATGGGCATAAAATACAATTAATCATCATGAATAATTAATTGGGCTTTAGAATATCATTTCGAAACACAATTTTGGACTGGTTATTCGGATTGCTCTTCCGTTAGGTCGCGCCAACTAATAACGCGGTATGTTTCATCATTGGACCCTTAAATGGAGAGACACGATTATGTGTCTACAATATGGCTAAGTTTATAAGAATTATTTTTCTTTTTAAAGGAGGATTATTTCTAAGGATTTTTTATTACATTTAGGTTGAGTGTCATTGTTTAATCCTTAAACACATGAGAGATTTTAGTGCACATGACCATAGTGAGGTATGTTAGGTTTAGTTAAATCCAGCTTGGGGAGATGGTTTGGGTTATGATTGGAGACTTGATTGCGATATATGATATATTATGCAGATTTGTTCGAGATTGTTTTGTGCAGTGATTATATCTCTCTAGGTTTTAGATGATGTTTGGCCCTATTGTAGTCCCATATTTTAGGTGTCTTTCTTCTCCAATGTATATGTCTTATTGCTTGGGGACAAGCAATGGTTTAGCTTGAGGGATTTTGATATGTCATATTTATATACAGTTTTTTTTATGAATTTAGTTTACATTTTAGAGGATTTAGATTCATATGTAGGTTCATTATTGCATCATATTATTAAGTTATGCTATGTTTTTTATGAATTTCAGATATTGAGAACGTATATTGGAGTATAATTATATAAGCTTGAGCAATAGGAGCAATAGGAATGAAGGTACATTGCATGAGGATCGTATGGAGTATAATTAGTACGAGTTTGGGCTAAAATAAAGCGGAAAATCATGAGAAGAAATATGGAAGAGAAGTCATGTCTACTCTTCTAACTATAATTTTTGATGTGTTTTCGAGAATTGAATAATTATAGTGTATTTGGAAACTATACTTAAGGAGCTTTCCAATGATAGGTGGCACAATCCGAGGAGACTTCTAATCAAGGAGTTATGTCTTTCGGAAGTTCGGACTATTTCTGTTGGAATCTGTTATCGTATACGCGAATCACTAAATTCGCCATCTAATGATTTATTTGACTTTCCTTATTTTGTAAATACTTCCCTACTCTTATTAGGATACTTAGTCTTATATATATTAGGTCTCACACTAACTCTCTCTCCTTTGAGTTTCAGTTTAGAATTTTATTTGTTTTATTCATCTTCTTCATTCTCTCTAGCTATCTTAGTTTTTCTTGTTCTTTATTAATTCATGAACTCCATTAGTTTAATTTATTGAGTTATTTTTTTTATTTCTCTTTTTTTTTTTAATTATGTTTTCCTCTATAGATCTAGTTTTAATTCTTTATTTCATGATAGTATAGTTTCTTTTCTAAAGTTTAAGGGGATTCATGAATGTATGAAAGAGGTTGATTTGTGATGTTTAGCAATTTAAAAGTTAGATTAAAACAACCATCTCTTTGGAAATTCAATCCTACTTACCCTACTACATTGTTAGGAGGTTTTGTTAGAATTTTATTTTGGACAGGTGTAAGACAACCTATCAGTAAGACTTCTACTTTACTACTTATTAGTTGCATGTTTGAACTCTTATCCTTTATCATTTTGTTATTTCCATATAAAACTAGAGTTCTAGAATTATGTATTTTATGGGATAATTTATATCTCTCCCTAATCTTAGTTGGATGGCCGAAAATATTAACTAGATCTTAGCTAGATTAGTTTATCTTTTTCCTTAAACCCATCTTTTAGTTTACTAGTCCTAGTAGGACTCTACTTATGAAACTAGTATAAATAGGGGCCTCTACTTCTCATATTCTTCAAACACCAAACTTGCAAGAAACACACCTCTCTCTCTCCCAAGTTTAAACACACACACTCTCTCTCTCTCTCTCTCTCTCTCTCTCTCTCTCTCTCTCTCTCTCTCTCTCAGTCTACCCTTTCTCTTCTCCCTTAGTAGTGTTTAATTTTCAAGGTGCGTGTATGTGTAGATCTTTAAATATTATTTTGTAAACTTAGTATCATGTTTCTAGGATTATTATTTTATATTTAAAATCATATTTTTATGAGTTTATTATGAATTTCATGAGGATGTTTAGTTAATCTTGTCATCTCCTAACCAACAATTGTGTTGGCATGCGTCTATTGTTGCCAAAAGAATTAGAATAGTAATACTTTATATTTTGGTATTCCAACTATGAACTTCCATGTTCTACTATTATATTAATATTGTTATCAGTATATTTATTGTTTTCATCAACACGTTTCACGATTATTTTACAAGGAAGTTATTTAACTATGCCTTTATATGGAAAGGTATATAAGAATTAATTTTTTTAAAAGGAGAATTATTTATAAAGGAATTTTATTAGTTATACGATCTTTTATGATCACAATTATAAAGAGGCAACGACTTATTATGTATTAGCAAGAATGGTAGCCATTATATTATTTACCCATATATTTCTTGTAGTAAGTCATATAGACAAGCTAGTAACCCTTCGTCATAGACTTATTAAGGAATACTAAACTTGACAGGTGTGCACAGTTTAGGAAAGGTTATTAAAGTTATATACTTTATATTATGTAATTATTACATGTATTCAAGAAAGGTTTATGTAAATATTTTAAATGTTTAAATAAATAAAATGTTAAATTTTTCGCATATACATGCATATACTCAGTATTTTTATTGACATGTATGCTTTTATATTTGTTTGTTTTGCTTTACGGCTTTGTCCCTGTGATGATCCTATTTTGGCGACTTGAGTTTACAGGTTGATATGATGCATACTTCAAATGGGGAGCTAGTGAGGAATTATAATTAGTCTAGGAATTGTTATTTTTATTTTCTTTAATTTATTTATGTTGTCATAGTTGAACAATAAATTTATTTCAATAACGAGTTAGTTATTTCAGTTATTCCGCTGCATAAGTTTAAAGTTCAGTTAGTAGTTAGTTTTAAAGCCTTTAATGTTATCACGTGGCGGTAATACTCTCAAGATTCTCAAGAGTTTTATATTAAAATATGTTTTTCAACTCCTTTAAAATTTTTTATTATGTTGATATATTATTAAAGGCATATACTTTTATTATTACCTTAAAAAAGAGGTTAATTTTCAAAGCAAAAAGATATTTTGGAAAGTGTTATCTATCTAGTGATTTTCTTATCGCTGTTCAACTAATGATTCTTATATGTTTCGTATTACAAAGTTTGGTAAACAATGTTTTAAGTAAAGTTTTAGTTTTAGCATAGTTACGGGGGCGTAACTCCATTTAAGGCGGGGGGTAAAATGCGATAGAGTTTCACGCGTTTTACTTAGAACCCTATCTTTGACCTAATTTTGACTTGTTTCATGAGTCAGTAATTGAGCCAACTTACTTTCATGGAAAGAACTTGGTATATGTGAATTACTTGCTTTATTTCTTACTTGCTTGCTTCAAGTTGCGATGACGAAACTTCTTTTAAGGGGGTAGTCTGTAATACTCCGTATTTTTAGTAAGTTAATATTAATATTTTTAGAAAAGTTTTGGTTATTCATAAGATTGTTAGCTATTAAAAAGACTTGTTATTTATTTAAAAGGCTTTTAAAAAGGCTTTTAGAAAGATTTTGGGTATTTAAAAAAAAATTAAGCGCAAATGAGTATTGTGCCTTATTTTACTAACTTTTAAACCAAGTGTTGTGTTTAAAACAAAAATAAAAACCCTTTATACATTTTAGAGAAATTCCAAAGGTTTACCAAAAAAAAAAAAAAAAGAATGTTTTGCCACACGGAAGTAAAGATACGGCAGTTTGGAAGAGTTGTGTTTTCAACTTTTGTCCTTTTGATATTTTTGTTATTAAGCTTCTAGAATTGTATCTTTTTAGGATGATTTTTTTATTTTCCTTATTTTAGTTGGATAACCTCTAATATTAACTAAAATTTAGCTATTATTATTTATCTTTTCTAGAAAAACTATCTTTAAAATTTCCTAGTCCTCGTACGACTTTACCTATCCCACTCGTATAAATAGGAGTCTTTTTATTTGAGGGGAAGTATAAATAGGAGCTTTTACTCCTCATATTCTTCACACCGAATTGGAGAAATACATCTCTTTCGTCAAGTTTAAACACTCTCCCTCTAGACCTACCCTTTCTCTTTCTCCATTAGTAGTCTTATAATTCCAAGGTATGCGTATATGTAGATCTTTAATTTTTGCAAGTGTAGTAGTATCATGTTTTTAGGAAAATATTTTAGATTGAAGTGCATGTTTTTATGAGTTTTATAATGAACTTCATGTATTTTGTATGAACATGTTAGAATGTTTACTAATTTTATTTATGAACTTTTGAATCATGTCTTTAGTTTAATATTATTATAAAGTTTAATCTTTGAATCTATATTCAAATATTTTAGAAGGATTTTGATCTTTAAATTCATGTTTAAATGTTTAAAAAGGAGTGTTTTTGAACTATTATTATTTTCCAAAAGTTACCTCTTTAGCGAGTTATTTTATTTATGTCTTTATATGTGTAGGCGTGATTTTATTTTTGCCTACTAGGGATGAGCGCGTATTTGATTTGACTACCCCATTGTTAAGGTTTTATTGAAAATATATTTTTGAAAGAAGTCGCCAACAATTCTTCAAATGAAGAATCATAAACCTAATTGGATATGGGAAACCGTAGGGACAAATTGTGGGACTTATCCAATGTAGATTTCCCCGTCTAGACTCCATAGATGGTCAAAATGAACCAAAGATTGAGTTCGGTGGTGAGGGTACAACACAGTCAGGAACCATGTTGCCCATTGTTGGCCTCTACTAAATATCGATTCACAACAAATTTTATGCCAAAGAATCATCATATAATATTTTTATACACCCTAAAAATAATTTAGTCTAGGGTGGTTCAGGAAACACATAAAAGACTAATTTTTGGTGACAAGTTATTAGGCAATCAATATTACTAGGTTCCTTGCAGGTTGTCCAAATTATCTGAATTAGTTAGAACAATTCTTTAGGTCTTGATTAGCAAAAATAACATGTTGGTGATAAAAGCAATAAATCAGGACAATCATATAATATGAATAGAATAATTAGGCAAGCATTGATATGAATAATAATGATACGAATATAAAATAAAGTATAGAAAAGGAGTTAGAATATACAGTAGAACGATTATCAATTAAAGATCTACATCATGAATAAATTGTTAGTAACTTCCAGACAATAAATATATTTGAATTATTCAAGGATCCTCGGAAATTATACCTATGTGGCTTAGGTTGAAGAGCGCAACAATCTTTAGGCGGAGTAATCGTGGAACCAAGAACGCAGTATGATCAGGAACTGGAGAATAATTTGAAGTATTGAAAGTATTTTGTGTTTAGAGATTCGAAGTGTATTTCGGAGATAATCGTAAGTTTTTGTGTTCGTAAAAAATAAATCGAAAAAGCCCTCCGTAATTCGGGAAATCACAAGTATTTATAGGAAAAAAGGAGGGTGCGCCTCACGCGCTGACCTGCGCCTGGCGCAGGCCTACGTGTCAAGCGCACGTCCACGCGTCAGGCGCACATTGGTGTGCCTGACGCGGCCAGCCCAATCAAACTCGTACACGTGTATACGTGTATTTAAAAAGATAATAATAAACTTGCGTCTCACACAGGGTCTGCGCCAGGCGCAGGACTCTGTGTGAGTCACAAATCCACGTGTCAGGCGCTCATCGGCGACGTGGTTTGGCCAATGTGCTGGACGCACGTGGCACGCTGAGCGCGGCCGCTGCGTCCGGCGCATATTCCAGTTTTTTTATTAAATGCGTGCTTTGAAGATACTTTTTTATCCCTAAAATTTGGAGATTGAATTTTACGGAATAAAAATCTAATTTATGTTTAAAGTATTTATCAAAGATAATAAAAATATTTATTAAAAAATTTATTAAAATAATAAATATTTAATTGGGCTCATAAAACACTTTAAATGGATTCAAAATATTTTATGGGCATAAAATACAATTAATCATCATGAATAATTAATTGGGCTTTAGAATATCATTTCGAAACACAATTTTGGACTGGTTATTCGGATTGCTCTTCCGTTAGGTCGCGCCAACTAATAACGCGGTATGTTTCATCATTGGACCCTTAAATGGAGAGACACGATTATGTGTCTAAAATATGGCTAAGTTTATAAGAATTATTTTTCTTTTTAAAGGAGGATTATTTCTAAGGAATTTTTATTACATTTAGGTTGAGTGTCATTGTTTAATCCTTAAACACATGAGAGATTTTAGTGCACATGACCATAGTGAGGTATGTTAGGTTTAGTTAAATCCAGCTTGGGGAGATGGTTTGGGTTATGATTGGAGACTTGATTGCGATATATGATATATTATGCAGATTTGTTCGAGATTGTTTTGTGCAGTGATTATATCTCTCTAGGTTTTAGATGATGTTTGGCCCTATTGTAGTCCCATATTTTAGGTGTCTTTCTTCTCCAATGTATATGTCTTATTGCTTGGGGACAAGCAATGGTTTAGCTTGAGGGATTTTGATATGTCATATTTATATACAGTTTTTTTTATGAATTTAGTTTACATTTTAGAGGATTTAGATTCATATGTAGGTTCATTATTGCATCATATTATTAAGTTATGCTATGTTTTTTATGAATTTCAGATATTGAGAACGTATATTGGAGTATAATTGTATAAGCTTGAGCAATAGGAGCAATAGGAATGAAGGTACATTGCATGAGGATCGTATGGAGTATAATTAGTACGAGTTTGGGCTAAAATAAAGCGGAAAATCATGAGAAGAAATATGGAAGAGAAGTCATGTCTACTCTTCTAACCATAACTTTTGATGTGTTTTCGAGAATTGAATAATTATAGTGTATTTGGAAACTATACTTAAGGATCTTTCCAATGATATGTGGCACAATCCGAGGAGACTTCTAATCAAGGAGTTATGTCTTTCGGAAGTTCGGACAATTTCTGTTGGAATCTGTTATCGTACACGCGAATCACTAAATTCGCCCATCTAATGATTTATTTGACTTTCCTTATTTTGTAAATACTTCCCTACTCTTATTAGGATACTTAGTCTTATATATATTAGGTCTCACACTAACTCTCTCTCCTTTGAGTTTCAATTTAGAATTTTATTTGTTTTATTCATCTTCTTCATTCTCTCTAGCTATCTTAGTTTTTCTTGTTCTTTATTAATTCATGAACTCCATTAGTTTAATTTATTGAGTTATTTTTTTTATTTCTCTTTTTTTTAATTATGTTTTCCTCTATAGATCTAGTTTTAAATCTTTATTTCATGATAGTATAGTTTCTTTTCTAAAGTTTAAGGGGATTCATGAATGTATGAAAGAGGTTGATTTGTGATGTTTAGCAATTTAAAAGCTAGATTAAAACAACCATCTCTCTGAAAATTCAATCCTACTTACCCTACTACATTGTTAGGAGGTTTTGTTAGAATTTTATTTTGGACAGGTGTAAGACAACCTATCAGTAAGACTTCTACTTTACTACTTATTAGTTGCATGTTTGAACCTTAGTATACAATATGTTTTAGTATACAATATGTTTTAGTATATAATCCTTGTTAAGCATATGCCATGGCATGTTTTTAGTGAATGGGGGGTTTCACGTGACAACATATACATTATTAGGAATGCCTTTTAATATATTTTTATAGATTACTCTTAAAATAAACCTTAATTTTCTGGAACATTGAATTGTCGGTGTTCTCAGAAAAGATTAATTTGGCCCCTATCTTTTTCTTTCACTTTTCTTATCTGCTTCTCAAATTCGAAGAAGGTAATTTGATGTTGAAAATCTGAAAGTATATGTTTAATTGGATGACTTTTGTGTGGAAAGCTGAAATGCACGAATTGAGAGAGGTGAGAGAGCATTGTACTTGTAAACGAGGGTTATAATTATAAAGGACTTCGTTTCTACTTCTATGTTTATTTTCGCATTTTGAAGGAATTATGAATTTCCTTTTCTATTTGTAATAATTTGTCATAAATACGACTTTGTTTTTAAGTGTTTTCTTGCCATTTTTTTTCAATGCAATGAAATGCCTAAATTTCAACAAACGTTACTTTTGATGTTCTTAACCCAGACTTTTAAAATTTGGGGTCCTTTACCCAAACTGGGCAAAGTTTAGGTCCATACAGTAGTTATTTCCTCTCTCCCCCTTTCCTCCCAATTATTCGGCCCTCACTATTTTTCTCTCTCTTTTTCCTTTCTTCCTTTCTCTTTCCTTCGGCACTCCTCTTCGGTTCTCTCTCCTCCTTCGACGGCGCAGCAGCAGCTGCCACCGTCGACCACGCCGGCGAGCGTCAGCCCACGGCCTCTGTTCGTCGCGCACTTCCCTCCTTCCTTTGCTTTGGTTTGGTTCTTTTCTTCCTCCTCAAGTTTTATTCAAATATTATATTTTTAAGTTTTGTTTTAATTTGTTTATGTTTAAAAGTTATAATTTGATGATTTAGTATTGAATCTAAGTTATATAATTTATGTATTGATGAAATAAAATTCAGATTTGCATATTTGGGTTTAAACTAGATTTTTAATTATCAAAGCATGAATTTTTAAAGGTTTGAAAGTTAGAAAATCAATAGTACTATATTATAAGTTATGAAATTTGTTATTTTTATGATTTTAAGTAGGTTTGAATATGTTTTGAGGGAGTTTTAACTTATGTTATATTGCTGGAAATTTAAAGAGAGTTTATTATGGAGTTTTATGATGGATTTTAACCACTAGTGTAGTAAGTATTATGCTAGGAGGTTTATTAATCAAGTTTTATTATTGGGAAAGGTTTTAAACATGTTTTAGAAGGATTTAAAGTATTTTATTATTGCTGTAAATTCATGAAGGATTGATTGTAAATTTATATTGGTTGTTTTAGGCGGAGAATTCTCTCTAGGCGACTTTTAAGACTGTTAAAGTGGTCTCTCAGTTTGTCTACACAAGGTACGTACATACCTGTGTGTTGATTGATGTACTATCATGATTCTAAGAAGGAGAGTTATGTAGTATCATGTATAGGAACTATGTTGAGTTCATATATGATATCTATTATGTTGGATTTTGCATGTTTTATGTTGTTGTGTAAGCATGTTGATTATGAGATTTATATTATGAGATTTATCATGTTTGTATGGAAGATTGATGCAAGCATGTTGGTTGGGAACTTTATTTTTATTAATTCACATGGGAGAATTAATATATTTATTAGTTTGGATTATGATTGATCATTGTTCCCTTTTGAGTATTTTGCTGCTTTATAAGGACCGAGAGCCTTATTTGGTAAGTTGATATTTTATACCTATGAAAGGTAATTTGGTTGTTGGCTAGGTTCAACAAATAAGAAAGATTGAATTAAAGTTGGGATTAATATTGGGTTGTTAAGTTGTGTGGTCACTTATCTAATCCTAAGATAAAAAGAAAGTTAAGATTGTTTGTTGATTGTGCTATTTGTGTTGCTTGTGACATAACAAGTAATAACTGGTAAATCATGTAAAGTGAAATTGGATAACAATAGCTTTAGACTGGTGCACGTCTGAAGTGTTGAACAAATAGGAGTTGGAGTACATGGTGGGTGTAACACCCCAGAATTTCCAGACACTTTCTCTTTTTTCTTTCTTTTCTTAGTGTCCCTCTTTTGGGCCCATAGTTCTGGTCGAAGCCCCTCACTTTCCAGATACAGTCGCACCCCTTTGCTATCCTTTGTCTTATGTGGAATATTCATAAGTGTCCCCATAATGGCGTCACATACATTTTTCTCTATGTGCATGACGTCGAGACAATGTCTAACCTCTAGATCTATCCAATATGGAAGTTTCCACATAATAGACTCTTTTTTCCAAAGTTCCTTAGCACCATCACTCGCTCCTTTGCCGAATATCGTTTCAATACCCTTGACCTGATCAAAAACCTCAATACCAGTCAATGGCCTACGAGCAACCCTTTCCTCAACTATTCCATCGAATGCCTTCTTCTTATTACGATAAGGATGGTCGCGTCGAAGGAACCTTCGGGTTCACATATAAACATCTTTGTGACAAGTAGTAATGTATTTAGATGTTGTGTCGTCCATGCAAATCGGGCATGCTTTCTTCCCTTTGTTCTTGTACCCGGATAAGCTCCCATAAGCAGGATAGTCATTAAGAGTCCATAAAACCATGGCACGCAATGTGAATACCTCATCAGCATGTGCGTCATACACAGAAACTCCTTCATCCCACATTTTTCTCAAATCATCAACAAGTGGCTGGAGGTAGACATCTATGTCGTTTCCAGGCTGTTTCGGTCCTGAAATAAGAATCGACAACATGATGTATTTGCGTTTCATGCACAACCAAGGAGGCAAGTTGTATATAACTAGAAGAACCGACCACGTACTATGTTGAGAACTAAGAGTGCCAAATGGGTTCATTCCATCCGTGCATAGGCCAAGCCTCAAATTTCTGTCCTCGGCACCAAAGGTCTTATGAAAATGATTGATACATTTCCACTCAGGAGAATCAGCCGGATGTTTGAAAAAACCGTCCTTTTTCCTTCGTTCTGCATGCCACCTTAAGTTCTTAGCATCTTTTTTGATTGAAAACATGCGCTTGAATCGTGGTATAATCGGAAGATACCACATCACCTTTGCTGGAGGACCTTTCTTATCACTAACCCCTGCGCGCCTGTAATGCGACTTCCCACATCGAGGACACTCATCCATATTTTCATATTCATTTCGATATAGCACACAATCGTCTGGACAAGTATGTATCCTCTGATACTCTAAATCGAGGGGACCCATCAGTTTCTTGGCATAGTAGTTCGACTTGGGTAGTTCATGGTCGTTCGACAACATATCACCAAATGCTTGCAACAAGGAAGTGAAACAAGAGTCACTTATACCGGCTTTCGTCTTGATATTAAATAGTGTTATCACGGCCGTCAGCTTGGTGTACCTCGTACAACCGGGATACAACGGTTTCCGAGATGCCTCGTCCATGCACTCAAAAATACGAAGCCGTTTGCCAGAATGATCCACCCCCTCCATCATCTCCTCGATATGGTCCTCTTCATCATCATCATCCTCTACTTCAATATCCTCATATTCGTCCTCGATGTTGTCATTCTCAATGACATCAAACTCACCTTCTTCATGCACATCGTTAACAATGGCATTTCGACCATCATATATACCCTCCTCACCGTGCCAAACCCATACATAGTAGTCTTGCCTAAACCCGCGACGAAAGATATGCTCCCTAAGCGACTCAATGCTACTAACGATGCTCACATTACCACAATCAACACAAGGACAATAAAACCCCTCGGTTCCCTTTGCAGCCTGATGACTTAATGCAGCATCACAAAATTCAAAGACCCCATCCACGAATTCACATGTGTCACGACTACAATACATCCATGCACGATTCATTTCAACCAAACCTAGCTCTAATTAAACACAAGCAACAAGTACCCCATGTCAATGACGAACTTCATTACATTATTAGAGTTTATACACGATATATATTTAATGAAATTAGGCATGCTTTCCAAGGGTTCTTATCACTCCAACCTAACCCATCCTTAGATGTCTAATCTCACTAGTGAATGTATTGCCTTCTGTTCGATTCTACGGAAAATCCGGCAGCATTTCCCTACAGTTCTCCAAGTACACGATGTAGATATATAGTTATTTATATCTACATATGTACCCAGAGAACAAAAGTAGGGAAACGACGAGCCAAGATTTTCCTCTAGAATCAAACTAAAGACATACATTCACCACCTAAGTGAGATTAAACATCTAAGAACAGTCCCAAACCGGGGACTATTCAAGACTTACTCCTAATGAGTAAGTCTCGAACGGGTATCTAGGCATCTGATATGATGATGCAAACATAGGTTTTTAAACAACAAAACATTTTTACATCTAATCTCAATTCAACGATAAATATATATATATATATATATATTTGCACATATATATAAACCAATTTACTATGAAAGAAAGTTAAATATGAGTGATAACATACCAATATCAAGGTTGTGAATACGGAAATCGAGCTCAACACTCCGTCACTAGCTAGCTTCAATAATCAACAACAAAGTTTAAAGTTAACATTAGTATAAATTAGCAAATCAAACAAAACTAAACTAAACTAAGCTAAACTAAACTAAATAGCTAAACCAATAATCAACAACAACGTTTAAAGTTCAAACCTAACTAGTTAGTAAGTACTACAACAACAACAACAACAACAACAACAACAACAACAACAACAACAACAACAACAACAACAACAACAACAACAACAACAACAACAACAACAATAGCTATGACTACAACTACAACTACAACAACAACCACAAAAATAACAACTACAACAAAGCCCTAGTTTTTTAACCTAAAAATCAAACTAACTACTTTAAATAAAATAAAATTAACTCAAATCAATCAAATTTACACCATTTAACTGTTATACAACCTAATTTCACTAACAATTATTCATAAAACTACAATTAATTATAAACTTGAAGCTTCATATATGAGATTACAATAATAGTTTTGAAATTTTAGGTACCTAAGAACAGGTAGAGAAGGAATGTAGGTGTTTAGGAACGGTGGAGGTGCGGCGGTGGTGGTGCGTAACCGGTGGTGCAGCAGGAGGAGGACGCACAAAGGGCCGCAGAGGAGGACACACGGCTGCGGGGTGGGGTTTGTGGATGAAACCCACCGAATTAGAGAGGAGGACGCAAGCGGTGGTGGGGTTTTGTTGCACGGTAGTCAGGTGGCCGTTGGGGAAGGTGGAACCCGGTGGTGGTGGTGGAACCTATTGGTGGCAAGTGCCTTCAACACAGAGCGTGAAATGTCGAAGGAGGGAGCTCATTTTTTGAAAGGAAGGAAGGAGGGAGTTAAGAGTGGAATGAGAGGGAGTCAGGCCAGCACTTCATTTCACGCGAAAAAAAAAACAAAATTAACCGTTGCGGTACATAAAACCGCAACGGTTACAAATAACCGCAACGGTTTATCGTTAACCGCTATGTTTTATGAAGACCGCAACGTTTTTGTTCCCACTTTTCCCACCCAAATTTTCGACGATTTACCGCTACGGTTCTCTTAAGGACCGCATCGGTTGTGTTGTGACATATAGCGTTTTTTCCACTAGTGTTTCTACGAGCTTATCATATTTGAATTATATTCAGACAAACACAGCAGCTCGAAATATTAGAATCCCAAAATAGAATTTAATCTTATATAAACTTTATGTAGTCAAAATGTAACTACATCAACTTCCACATCACTCACATGTCTAGATTTAAAATCGTAAGTCTCATAATATAAAACATGTTAAGACCTATTTTTCCAATTTAATTGGGAACTTGTATTATAATTATAATTAGTTTTTCCATTAATATAATTTGGCCTTTAACACCCCCTTCTCCCAATTATTTGAAACTCTCCTACTTGAACTTTCAACTTCAAGTAGTCCAATGGACAAATAATCATAAATAGTTGAGCTTACATCTCATAATTGAACTCTCACTTCATTTCTTTAACCTTAGTATCATAAGATTGTTATTTTTGTTCCCGACTTTCTTGCCACAATACTTCATACTTCTATGACCATATTATACCATACTTTGTAATCTACAATTATTATTGTAAGTTAAAACATCTTATTTCATCATTCTGTGTCATAAATAGATGTACTATGCTTCAGCTTTCTGTTTGAAATTCTATCATCTAACTTAAACTCATAGCCTATATTAAATTTATTTCTATAACTCATAACAACACTTCAGAAACATTTAACTCGATGTTCATATTAATCTTAACATCATATTTATTTCATTATTAAATCATATCACCAATTCCCACATTAGCTAAGGTTTATATGTCCCCAACTTTTCCATTTTTCAACTTATTCTTACAATTACAGGATGACGTCTCCGAACCCTTTTTATTTGTCCTTGTTCATTACTCATAGTATGTAGAAGGTTCCCAATTCAAATATAGTTTCTCCCGACTTAGATGCTACAACTCATAATACTATTATTCTACTCCTTCAATCTATCACTCATCTCTTGAGTTATTTATTACTAATATAAACCTCACATATTCAATTTACTTCTCCATACTTGATTTATATTTGGTTTAACGACCCATGAAATTTTTGAAACAAATTCTTTTAATCTACTAATCGACATTTAAATTCTGAAACTTACTTTCCAACTACAACCTTAATTGTCCTACTTGACTTTTTCAGACAATAATTTACATTATGTAGTAGGATTCTTCAACAAGCAACTTATCCTACAACCATTCCAATATAGATTTTAATTTTATAAAACCCAATTTCAAAGATTCTTCAAAGATACCTCTAAATAATGTAATTTAATAAATTTTTTGTCTTTATAATAACAAAAACAGAAAGCTTACTTTATAACTTTATCAATTCACCCTCCATTTAATATCTCAAAGGACCAGTAATTATCATAAATCCAAAGATATAGCTAAATCTTCCACAAGTCATAATTTGCACTATACCTAACATCTCCAAACACTAGTTTACTTTCAAAATCTCAACCCTCGAAATTTTCATGACCCAGATAATCCCATGCACGCGAAACTCATAATAAATTATATCTCAAAATCATGTATTATAGTTAGACTTTCAAACTCATATCCTCCAAACGTGAAGTACATATTCCTCAAAGTGATAACCAATATATATGTAAAATCTTCTATATGGTGAACATAATTCGGAATTTACATAGCAAGCTTGAATAAGAAACACTTGACTATTATAATATGTTCAGATTCTCAATAACATTCTATAAATGAAACTCTAGGTTCCATAAACTTATCAGTCTCATTGACTTAAGTTTATTACTCATTGCAAAGTGTACGAAATCGCTCACAACATCTTACTTATGAGTATATTGAGATTTATATCGTCAATTCTTACTCAAATACTTATAATCAACATACGTACATAATCTTCATATAATACCTTCAAATGTGGGTCATTGCTTAACTGGTACTTTACATCTCAAAAACCAAAATATTCTTCAATACGAAACAATGTTGACTTAGTATAACATAAGTTGATATCACTGGGTAACCTTTACTTCAAAATAAAACTAATTCACAAAGCCAAAACTTATAAGTATATCGCAAGTCACAATTAGGAAATCATGGCAGAACTCTATATAATCCAACACTCGGCGTCAAATCATATACTCTAGAAAATCAGAAAACTGAGCATTTTAAAATCACATTTCCAAACAATCTGAACTTTATAATTATAAAACCATAACAAGTTCAAGTCGAACTATATAACTCCTTTAGGGAAAAATCATGAAATTCATACAACTTTCAATTGCGCAAGTAAGTTTAGTTATAAAGGTGGAGGGACAATGTGTACCTTTTCAATTCCAAATAATGCTTCAACTCGAGAATCAACCTCGAATAATCTTTTTACCGTTGGGTGTCATCCCATATAATGACTTCATAATAATTCACCTCACAAGGCACTAATAGTCATCTGTACCTCTTGTCAATAGCCATAAACTTGCTTAATTAAATAATATATCGTCCCATGATCATCCTCCATATTTACGCTAACAATAACAAATATTGATATTACCAACTATTCACCATACTAATGCGGTAAGGCATATCTTATTTAATTCCATTGAACCATCTATAAGTACTTGGACTGCTTACCCACCAATAACTTGGCAACACATTATTAACTCCCCCATAAAATGATATCAATCATAAATCCACCTAGTTCCCATCTTAAAAATTCTTGTATAACTACCGAAAACATATTTTACAAACCAAGATAGGTAACTTAGAAAAGCAGATTATAGTTTAGTAACTCATTGAACTAAATTATCTTAGTCATTAAACCAAAATAAGTTGAAGGATAATTTACCCAAAGTTCATACTTTTAGTTATTTAAAATAAGAAAAATTGATAGGATCAGTCCCAACTATGGGCTGTTCCGCCATTTTCTGGCCCCAACTAAAGATTATTTCTCGAAATGGCTCCCAACTATATATCATTTTTCGCAAAATTGGTCCTAGGTGACTTATTACTTGTTTAATAGGTTAATTTTTTTTAAAAAATCTCTTAATCCTTCGTCCCTACCAAGACCACTGCTCTCCGCCTCCCCCTCCCATGCATTCCTTGATCCCGCCTCCTCCCATGCATTCCCTTGATCCGCCTCCCCCTCCCCGCAACCTCTCGCCCCCTCCCCTTTTGTCTTTCAATACAACACTATCTCGCCAAAATACGCCGCCCAAAGACCCCGAAAGTCCTAAGATTCACACCGCTTTCTTCTATCTCTCCTCCTCTGTTTGGGTCGGCCACCCACGCACCACCACAATGCCGCCATAAATCCTCCACACTCCAACCACCAGTGCACCACCGTGAGCCGCCCGAAACACCAACTAACCCAACTTCTAAGGTTCCAAGACATGTCAAATCCATAAAGAGAGTGAAGGTATGTGAGTTTAAGAAGAAGCAAGAAATTAAAATAATGTGAGCCCGTTGACTTGATTTCTCGACGAATCTCTTCCATGGCTTTTGAGAGGAAAGTTGAAATGGGTGTTGAAGATTATGGGGAATGAAGTCGAATTCCCTTGATTAAATCTTCTAATGAGCGCTGGGAAAGTGACTCCATTATTGAGGAGTTCGCCATTGTTGAAGTGTTTCAAGACCTCAATTTTGTTGTGCCTGTGTTGAATCCTTTGATTGAGAGAAGCATTGGATTTGGGAGTATACACAAACTATTCCCGATCCGGTATCAAGTATACCATTTTCGATGTAATATTTTATCGGGTTTCGGGGTTCGATTATACCCATAAACCCGGACCCAATAAAACAAAATCTATCTATTTATATTTACCAAGCTTACAAATGTCAATATGGCTTACCGAGATGGGTTTGAGTTGGCCAAACCGGGTCGGTAACAATAGAGGATGGGGCATCGGGGGTGGCTCCGTGGCAGGAGGAGAAGGGAGTGGCAGGGAGGGGAAGATGAGGAAGTGGCGAGGAGGAGAGAGAGAAAGAGGAGGAAGAAGAGGAAGGAAACCTCAAACCAGGTTAGGAGGGAGGGTGCAGGGAGAGAAAAGGACATGGTGGAGGGAGGAGTGAGAAAGAGGTGGAGGAGGAAGAAGACACAAGTGGCGAAAAAAGAAAAAAAACTCGTTTTACCTGTTAGTAGCAGGCCATTAACCCGCTTGGGACCAATTCCGCAAAATGATATATAATTGGGACCGCTCAGAAATAATCTTTAGTTGGGAGCGGAACGCCCATAGTTGGAACTGTTCCTATCAATTTTTCCTTGAAAATAAGCTTAAACCATAGCTAATTTTGAATTCAAGAGGAAAAGATTTCATCTTTTACCTTCAATAAAATAAAATTGTTGAATTTGGAGATATGATTATAAACCAATAGCAGCAGCAATTGAGCAGAGTTATCGAGAAGGAAATAGCTTGCAACAAGCAATAATAGAGAGCCACTAAAACTGAACAGCAGCAGCCGGCAGCGTCGGCGCCTACCATTAGAAGCTCCGACGAACGTAGCAACATTAGTGGCAGCAACAAAGCACTCAAACAACACCAGCTCACGGTGGTGCCGACAACACAGCAGTGCAACCCATGAAAACAAAATAGAGGAGAGACCAAATGGGCAGCAAGACCCACAACCGAAGAGACAGAAGAAGAAGAGTGAAGCGCAGTGGCGACACAACAACGACGCCGGTGATGAAAGATGATGCTCAGTGTGCCGTGTCGGGTCAGTAACCGACTGAACAGAAGGAGGGAGAATGGGTGTGCGAGAGAGTGAGAGACATAGGAGATTGCGAGAGGGTGTGAGACAAAGGAGGGGTTTAATTTTTGATGGTTTTGGTTCAAGTGAGGATGAGAGAAATAAGAAATTGGTTTTGCTAAGAATTCGAGATAAATCAACAAATCTCCTATCTTTTTTTTCCTTTTTCCTTTATAAATCACACAAGGGTGAAAAAGTAATTTCACTCTTTTTGTTTAAAACTCTTATAAGGCATAGTTACAAATATCAATAAGAAACTAATTATCTTTGTATATAAAAAGCAACTGCTAATTATAATAAGTTATCATTTAATAAAACCTGCTTAAGAATAAGGCTATTACAAATCTGTCAGCTTGGGATAACGAGTTTGCTTTCACTTAGGAAGTTGCTTACTCGTTTTGGGTAAAACTCCGTTAAAAGTCTTTTTATTAACCCTTGAATTAATTATAGGACATCCCAAATAGTCTCCTAAATAATAGGATTCCTGCATCCCAAGAATGGAGGTAAAGTTATCTTTATGAGAATCTGGGACATTAGGGTAACATTGGAAAGCCTATTTGTGATAGTTAATTAGTTGACCTGGCATGGAGCAATATTTATCCAAAATTTCTTTTTTTTTTCTTACAACTAAGATCAGTTGCTTTTGCAAAAATTATTGTGTCATTTGAAAAAGGGGATTCTAAACCCCGATCTGCGAGGTAATCTTATAAGTATTCCAGGACTAGAGCTAGCTAGGAAAATTCTCTAGCAAGCAGCTCAACACAAAGAATAAAAAGATAAGGAAAAGAGGGTCACCTTCTGATTCCTCCTGGGATGGGAAGCATCTTTCACTTGTAACGCCACTACCTAATACTCAAAAGGAGGGAGAAGAAATACAACTTCGGATCTACTCAATCCAAGTATGAAAAAGCCCAGTATGTCTAATTTAACATAAATACAGTCATGTTCCATCCTATCATATTCTTTTTCTATGTCTAGCTTTATAGCAATCCACCCTTCTTTACTCGACTTGTTTCTAAAAGATGGAAAACTTCATGGGCAATAAAAATGTTGTCCTCAATCAATCTTTCTGGCACAAAAACTCCTTGGAGGGGATGAATTATCTTTTCCATGGAAATCTTTAAATGATTAGTAATGATCTTGGAAATTATCTTATAAATAGTAGAACAAATACTGATAGACCTAAAATGGTTTGCACTAGAAGGGTTATCAACTTTGTAGAATAAAACCAAGGAAAGTATGGTTAATCTCTTTAAGCATGTTATCTGAATGAAAAAAAAAGCTTGCACACCACGAGACACCGAATTACCAACAAAGACCAGTATATTTGGAAGAAGAAAGGGGGATAACCATCAGGTCCGGGAGATATGTCAGGTGTAAGCCCAAAAACCGCATCCTTATATCTTATGATGATGGAAGTGAGAAATTGACTATTGGCATTGGAGACTCAAGGCTTGAAAAGTTGGAAATTGAAGATTGGATCAAAGGAAAAGTTTGGGTTAGAAACAGACCTACTCTTAAAAGCTTTAGTAATTTCTTGCTTCAATCAACAATGGTCGAGAGATAACTTGTGAATGGTCTCGTGATAAACTCTTTTAATTTGGTTTCTATTTTTCCTAATTGTAGTATGTGTATGATAATAGCTAGAATTGGTGTCCTAATAGCATATAGTTTACATTTTTGTTTCTAGTATGTTGTGTCACATTCCAATAATTTAGCTCTTTTATTTAGAAATATATCTTGTTGATTTTGAAGAGCTTCATCTAGGGGATCATTGATTAGAAGAGATTGAATATCCTATAATTTTTGGTTGACTTGGTGAAGTTGCCTGAAAATGTTACCAAATTGAGGTTTAGTCCATTCTTTAGAATTAGCTTTTAAAAGTTTGTATCTTTTTGTTAAGTTGAACATATGGGAACCATTAAATTTGGTACAACACGTTTTTCTAACAAGAGTATCATAATCCTTCCTTGAACAACATTTTTTCAAACCTAAAAGGAGGAGCCTTAGTATTATAATTAGATAAATAATCAAGAGAAATATGGCAATGATCTGATGAAATGAAAGCATGGTGTTTGATTTTTGGTTGGGGAAAATCCACACCCAATAGGTGCTTGTAACTCCTCTATCCAATCTTTCTAAAATATTTTTGGGGCCGCCTCTTTTTTCTCCATGTAAATTTATGGCCAACAAAGGAAATTTCGGCACATGCAAAGATTATCGACTGTGCTTGTTCATGAAACAAGATCTAAAAGAATTGAAAGAAGCACCCCCTAATTAATCGAAGCATCACATATTTCATTAATGTCACCAACAAAGATAAAAGGACTAGAAAGGGTATTTACATAGGATATTAATTCATTTCAAAATTCTTGTTTTTGTTCCTATTGAGCGGGTATAAATAGAAATGGCTATAAAATGCATGTTGGAGTTTAACAAATTAATGGCACAAGATAAGAACCGACCGGATTTATATAATACGGATAAAGAGACGGGATTTATATTACAATCCTTCCAAATGAGGCAAATGCCCCCTGCAAAACCTAGTGCGAAAACATAATCAAAAGAATGGAAGCCACATGCACTAGCAGTTGCCTCGGGAAGGGGAATATGCTTTTAATTTCACACAACATTAATATTTTATGGGAAATTCCCAATGGTGACCTCGAACTTTTCGAGTTTCCCACTGGTAACCCCTCAATTATCGATTTATTCCCAAATGTGACCTTATAGACTTAAAAACCGTTAGTTTCGCTAACTTTTCATTAGAATAAATGTCTCGTTTTGCGTGCTTGAAAATTTTTACTAAGTTTGCATGCCGCAAATCTAGCTCAAGCTAAAGTTTTTGGGGTTCATTTTAGCCCTTAAGGTTCAAATTTAAAGTCTAAATTGGTTTTCATACCTAAAAATTGGTCGGCTAAGGAATTGAGTGTCATTTTGGCCCTTTCGGGGTCAAATTTCGACGTCAAATTTGACAAAAATGATATGAAGCACCTTGGTTTGTGTGCCAAGACATTAGCTTTAATGGAAAGTTGATGAAATTAACGCTTTTTGCTTTATAAGGTCACATTTGGAACCAGAACAATAATTAAGGGTTACCAATGGGAATAAAAAACTGGGATCACCAATGG
>CANSZD010002534.1:0-106209 GCA_947648045.1 Beta corolliflora | reverse complement strand
AGAGAACTTTTGATCTTTGTGAAGCTTGCTTGAGAAAATCCAAGCCCTTTCAACTCAAGCCAAACAGAGACTCAAACAAGCTCAAAATTTTCACAAAGGAAAGTGTCATGTTCGAAAAGTTCTACCAAAAGAAAACATTTCCAAAAGAATTTTCAAAAAAAGGATTTTCCAAAGATTATTTGGTTACAAATGTGGCAAACTGGGTCACAAAGCAAATAATTGCAATTTCAAAAATAAGATTAATGAGATTTTTCAAGATAATCCAGATTTAAGAGATAAACTCTAAATGTTTTCCAATTAAATCGTATCGGGCTGTAAGCAATCCGATCATTCCGATCCCGATCATGTTATTTACCAATTAGATTGAATGATGGGGATTCCGATGATTTCCATTTGATCATTCTCTCCAATTTTGTTCCAAAGGACGAATTTTGTGTTATTTCCAAAAGACCAAGAGAAGGAGTTACTTGATATTATCAAAAGGTGCCGTATAGCAATCTTCAAAATAGTATCTGAAAGATTACGATAAATTATTTTAAAATTTCTTCCCACTCGGGGAGAAGCAAAATCGGCTTTTAGTCTTCAAAATACTTAATGATTCTCCATATCATCAATCTTTTATTTCTCCCGGCATACTCATGATCTTCAAAGTGAGGGGATTCAAATCAAATCTCATATTAAAGATCTGGAGCGTAGTCTTTTAAATCTTCAAACTAAAGATTTAGAACTTGAAAAAAATTACTCTTCTTCAAAATTACAATTTCGAGATAAGAGAAACTTTCGAACGTTCCTATACTAACTGCTCTATCCACATTTCTCATACTCTATTCAAAATGAAAAATTTCTTCAAATTATTCATCGATTTAATTTAAAAATGGTTTCGTCCAATCACACTAGTTATAAATGACGATTTTCAAATTAACGATGTTGCATTATTTGGATAGTGGTGTTGATCTTAATTGCATAAAGGGGGGCTTAATCCCTCCTCATTATTATGAACCTACCACCGGACATTTAATATCGCCAATGGTCAAAAAATTCAAATAAAATACAAACTTTCCAATGCATCTATTTTTAATAATAATTATTATTTTCAAACTCCATTTACTCATGTTAAGAATTTTAAATTATAATATTATTCTTGGTACCTTATTTCTCTAACTCGTGACGTATCCATTTTCCGTAGATGAAGTTTGTAACCATGCCGTGTGATAAATGAAAACAAGATTTCATTCTAAATCATCGCCAAATCAATGTATAGTGATATCCATCATCTCCAAACTAACTCCATTTATAAACAAATTAATATGATTTCTACATGGACGGCACAGATGCAAGGTTTTAAGGCTCCTCGTTTCCAGACAACAAAAAGAAAAAAGGTATAGTAATTCATCCTACAGAAGCATTCCATGTCTCCACAAACCAGCTTTCCAATTTATCGTATTTCCAAATTTTGTATGCTCAAACATTCTCACAAATAGATCATCCAAATACCACCGATATCTCAGGTATCATCAAAACACAATATACTACTTTGTTTTTGACAAATTTTTACCTCAATAAATTCATCCCACGATGAATTTACTCAAACAATATCCACCTATGTCAAAAAGGTCCTTCCGAGATGGTTCTAACGGGTTTCCTTTGAAATCACCAAACCTATTCAATATTATCGCAATATCCTTCGTGACACAAATTCTTGCCACATTAAGGATAATATTAACACCAAAACAAATTATTCCAAATGCCTCGATTTCCATGTCATTCCAAATAATTAATGAAAAAACTACATTCTTCTCTCTTTCCAACTCCAAAACATTCTCTTCTAATCTCCCTGATCCAAAACTTCCACATACTTATAACTTTTATGATTATGAGCAAGCTCCGGTATTGCATTTACTCCAAAGTTATAATCACTTCGGGGTTCTTCGGCCATCCCGACCGCCTTCAAAGACAATAAAATATTTCCAATGGTTCATTGAATGGTGGGATAGTTCTGGAGCAATTCCCGATATCTTTCCGTAAGAACTCAAAATTCTTTCCAACTCTATCATTCTAAAGCAAGATTTCCGTGAGGGTTATGAATTTTCCAAGATATTTATTTCGCACAAATATTCCGAATTTCATGGATTATGTGCGGAATTATTCTCTCGAAGAATTATGGAATCCGTGAATTTATTTCTGATTCGCGAATATGGGGTCAAATGGTGGAAAATTTTAAGATTCATCCAAAAATGTAAGATTATGTTTCTCAATATCTCCAAAGATGGTTTATCTCGCTCTCCATGACTATAATGAATGGACTAAACAAGAGTTCCAACAATAGATAAACAAATCCAAATAGCCCTCCACAAAACACACTAGATTCCTTCATCTTCATCCACAAAATCCAAAAGAAAAAGAAGGCTTCAATAAATAAAGGGTCGATTCTCTTTGATCAATTCCTCCAGCTTATTAATCAAACTAAAAAAAGTCCCAATCACCCACTAGTTCCAGCCTCTCGAGGCCTCGCCCGGTTTATATGGAGGGCCTTAAAAAAGTGCCTCCAAGATCCATTTTGGATTTTTAATAAAAGATCCCGCTAAGTGTAAATTCAATTTACACTGAGGCAAAGTTGGGGACATAATTATTCCGATTTTTACAGTGTCCAACATTCTAGAATTATGGATAAGGATTCCAATTGACTTATAAGGCTTCCACAGTGCAATTTCCATCTAATTTCCACTATCAAAAAGATTTAACAAATGCAATGGAAACAGTATAGTTTCCGACTTAATAGCATCATGATTAGTGCTTACGCCATCAAAATTTCTCAAAAATGACAAAAGTTACCAAGACTCCAAAAGCAATGGCGTATATCTCCCAACTGGCCCTAAAACTGTATTTGTAATTTGTCGCTATAGATTACTTAATGTTGTAAAAATTAGTTCAATTATTGTACCCTCTCTTTACCGCATTTCTTTCAAAGTCTATAAAGAGGCTCACTTGTATCTAGTTTAAGGTATGATTTAAATTTAAGAGCAAAACTTAGAAGAAAAAACTAAGAGCTTACCATCCAAAGTTCGTAATACTTCCAAGTTATCAAAACAATTATCAAGTTCAAAATCATCCTTTCCCTCTCTTTTTTACTTCGCCGTTAGTTACATAGCTTCTCTCACTACAACTTCATGTTTCCATATTAGTTTTTAAAATTAATCAGTGTATTTTCCATATAAACTGCTCGCTGCCTAGAGTAACCCTCGCCCTTCCCCGGCCCCGGGTCCTTTCCCCGTTAGTATAATTGTGTATTTTCCAGGCAACCTGCTCGCTTGTAGAGAAATACGCCCTTCCCTCGCTCCGGGTCCTTCCCTATATATACATATATATATATACGTATATATATATATATATGCGCCAGAGTATATATAGTACATGCCACATATATATATATATATACGTGTATATATATATATATAGTATTATATATATATATATAGTGTATATATATATATATATATATGTGTATATATATATATATAAGGTATGTGTATATATATATATATATGTGTATATATATATATATATGTGTATATATATATATATATGTGTATATATATATATATGTACGTGTATATATATGGATATATGTGTATGTATATATATACGTATATGTATGTGTGTATATATAAACATACATACATAAATATATATACATACATACATATATATACATATATATATATATATATATATATATATATATACATCTCTTATATATATACACTGCGTGCGAGAGGCTAAGGGCTACACGGATATATATATGCATTTTCATATATATATATATATATACTATTTATACGTATATATATATATATATATATATATATACGTATATATATATAATACGGCCATGCTGATAACGATGCTTTTATAATGCAGAAAAAGGTGAGACTAAATTTCAACCATTGGGACTGGAAACTTTTAGATAATTACCAAGATTAAAAAGTAAGAAAGTTGAAAGAGAGAATTCTCAAAACATTCTACGGTTCTCGCGCATACAATTTCTCCAAAAACATTCACTCGTTCCTCTCTCCTCTCTTTTCTCTCGTTTCCCTTTCTCCTCTCGCACATAATGATCTCAATTACATTGAATTCGCCGTCTTCTCCTTCGTTGCTAGGCTCAATCTGGTGTTCACCGCAGAATTGTATGAATCTCTTATTTATTTTCTTTTAATCGCGTTGAATTGCTATGTAATCTGTGTTTTTTTCTCGTTTGATTTGATTTAATTGCGTTAAAATTTGGGTAAATGAATTGATTGGATTTGTTAGATCGCTTTTTTCTCTGGTTGAATTTTTGATCTAGATTGTTATATTCGTGACTGTTGTTGCTCAGATCTAATCATGGTAAGTCTGGCCTGAGAGAGAATTTGAATAAAAATGCTAAACATAAACATGAAAAAATGGATAATCTAAATTTGACTTGCAAGTGGGAAAGATGAGTGTATATTTAATAGACCTTCAAGTTCACTGGATTCATTTGGTAGTTTTAAATTGCCGCGGCTATGAAACTCTGTGAGATATTCATAGGTTGCTCTTAATCTAGCCTATAGTGCCTGACTGATTGCCATAACCTTGAGGTTTGAGTATCATTTTATGGGAGCTTTATTATATATTGTTTACATATATGCCATAACTCTTACTCTGTCGTGTTCTTTTTGTCAGAAATCTTCTGAACTTGTTGTTCAAACCTAATCAAATATATTAGCCATTAGTTGAACAGAAATTATTATACGCAAACTGAACTGAATTGAACTTAAATTAGTCATGAGTTATATACTTTTTTGGTGCTGCATTGAATTTAATTGAACACGACTGCTCTTATTAGCCGTGAACTGATCATATGTAAACTTTTCTGGATCAAACTCACTTAAGAAGTGAAAGTAATAGGTGTGTGTGATAGGTATGTGTAATAGGTTAAGGGTTGTGAATAGAGAATACACTTGTTCAGTCTAGGTGGCTGCAAAACTTTCAAGCTTAATAGACTGGAGATTCTGCCTTCTCTACAAGTTCATGGAACATAAAATACATGATTGATTGTTCTGAATACCTTTAATTTTCTGTAGTGAATTATAGAGTTGGACCTGAATATCAACTTGCTGATTCTAGCTCATTATGGCTTACCATATTTTACCTCCAAGGGTCCATAAGAACGTGGAATAGATATTCCATCCAAAAGTATATGTAGGATAACCTTGTTAATTCTCAGTGACCTAAATTGCTAAATATGAGTTCAGCTTTCTACATGTATACTGCATATGCTGCATATATAATAGTTTATCCAGTTTCAACTAAACAAAAGCAAGAATTAGTTGATTTTCTTTTGACTAAACCTCCCGTGTAAATAACTGCCAGTAAAGTGAATTTTTTTTCCTTTTCTTTTTTTTGTCTTTTGTACATATTTGGTCCTCTGTTTTGCACTCGCACCATGTTGGAGGATTCATTTTCTTACTAATGATGTGCTTCATCTTTGTCCCAACAGATATTTCTGGGATCTTTTACCACCCGAAACAAGCAGCTACTTACATCATAGTTGAGCTACCTCAGATAGTCGACAACAATATGTATTTTTAGTGAACGTGAAGCAACTAGTTTCTGTTTGATTCCAAGCCACGTACAAAACGGATCAATGTTTCTTATCAGGACGGATGCTAAATGCCCTGCAATGTTTATTCGACATAAGCAGCTATGGAGGAGTTACATATTCATCCGTGAATCCCGATTAAATTTATCAAGTCCGGGGATGGATTAAAGCTATTAACTTGAATAATCTACTTATCTTAGAAACATAAACATTTTTGGGCATATCATGTTCGAACACCCTAAAACCTTTTTAGCTCAAATGGAAGAGCATTGTGCTATGCACAAGATGTGGGTTCAATTCCCACATAGGTTATAAAATGACTCTTGTTAGAGGTTAGAAACCTAAACATAGGACAAATTGTTTTGTACAATTGCACCCATGTAAATTTTAAGTAGAGTCGAACTTTTTTTGTTAACGTGACTCAAGCTAGTGTAATTTATTTCTTCTTTTACCATCTCATTAGGTAAGGGAGAAAAATTACATCCCTGAACAAGACCATTATAAAAGCATATTAAATAATAAAAACCTGTGTGGGAGTCGAACCCACATTTTTGTGCGTTTGGAAAACAAAACACTCGCCAATTGAGATAACAGACTATCAAGTTGAAGTTATATAAACAAGTAGTTAGAATTACGGCAACATTTAATTATAGTCATAGGAAATAAAATTTAGAGTTGCGTAAACATTTGATTAGAGCTATAGGAAGTAGAATTTACAGTTATGCCAACATTTGATTAGAGTTTTAGGAAGTCAAATTTAGAGTTACACCATCATTTGATTAAAGTTACATGAATTAGTAGTTAAGAGTTATGTGAACATTTGATTACAGTCGTATAAACTAGTAGTTAGAGTTATGCCATCATTTGAGTAGAGTTTTATGAATCATAGTAATTAAGAGTTATATGAACTAGTAATTATATGAACTAATTATTACTTCCTATAACTCTAATCCTGCCATAACTCTAATTACTACTTCCTATAACTCTAAACAAGTGCTGCCAGAACTCTGACTACTACTACCTACAACTCTAAACAAGTCTTGAGTAATTCTAAACATACAATTTGAAATAATCAGATTACTCATGTCGATTGTTCCATTTCATAATGCTTAGTCACATCAATTATTCAATTTCATAGTGCTAATGGACTAAAAATTACTTTACCAATCTACTGAGCAACATAACATCAACCACATTCGAACATTAGAAAGCATAAAAGCTACCTAGGCCACAATTTACTACTACATTCGGGGATGACTTAGAATTTGAATTCGATACATAATCAATTCCTATAACTCTAAAGAAGTTTTATCATAACTCTAGTTATCGCTAACTATAATTCTAAACAAAATTGTTGCAACTCTAATTAATATTGTATAATTGTAATTTGTAACTCTAAAGAAGACTCGTTGTAACTCTAAACAAGACTTCCTATAACTCTAAAGAAGACTCGTCATAACTATAAACAATACTTCCTATAACTCTAAAGAAGACTTGATGTAACTCTAAACAAGACCTCCTATAACTCTAAATAAGAATTGTCATAACTCCAAAAAAACTTCCTATAACTCTAATTAACAAATTGCTAAATGCAAATGCTAATAATGTAAAATGGTAAATACACAATTCACTAATTCACAAATCTTCGGTTCTTACTCTTCTCATGGTAAGTGTAATCTCCCACTTTAGATTCAACTACAATCTTTTTTCACTTTTACTTCTATAGTTCCATAATTGTATTCTTCTTAAAAAGTTGGAATTCCAAATTTTAGAACAGGAGAAGAACGAGGGAGAGAAATTGATTGAAAAAGATGGTATTCTAACCTTCTTGCAACAAAATTTCGAAAATTATTAATTCTAAAATTCAACCAAAAACTCAAAAACAAATTGTCCAGCCAAATCGCGAAAATTGAAAATAGATAATTGCAACAAAATTTCGAACTACTAACCTTCTTGCATCCCAATATAGGATTGTAACTGAGAGAAAGCTTGAAATAGGGGCGAGAGGAGGGAGAAAATGAGCTGATTGCATGAAAGTAGTAAAATTAGGAGAGAGAAAGCTTTGGTCTTACTCAGTAGCAAATGCGAAGGACGAGACTTTAGTGAACCTTGAGATCTTAGCCGTTTGTTTTATCTAATCTAAGGGTGTTGATTCTTTCTCATTTCTCACCTAAATAGCTTTCTCACATGATCTTTATATATCTATATATATATATATATATACATACATATATATATATACATACATATATATATATACATACATATATATATATACATACATATATATATATACATACATATATATATATATATATATATATACATGTATCTATATATATATATATGTATGTATATATATTTATACATACATACATACATACATATATACATACATATATATATACATGTATCTATATATATATATGTATGTATATATATTTATACATACATCATATATACATACATATATATATACATATGTATATATATATACATATGTATATATACATATATATATACATATACATATGTATATATACATATATATATACATATGTATATATATGTATATATACATATGTATATGTATATATATATGTATATATACATATGTATATATATGTATATTTAAAACCTTTACTTCACAAAGACTTAGACTATTTTCTTTCTTTAATTTCGCAAATGCTTTACGACATTGTACCTAAGAAATACCTAATGAAACATCGAATAGCGGAAGATTGGGACATCTGGACCTATAAGATGAAAGCTGCTATGGAATATAGGATTATGCAGGGAGATACGAGGCTAAGGAATGAACTGGAGAAAATAAATTTCATGCTTCGAAATGTCTCTAACATAACCATACCTTTTCGTACACCGTAGATACGAGGATTTGTGGTCAGAAGATGGAGATTTCAACAGGGACAAACATACTAACTGGAACCAATACCTTCCAACCGTAGGGCATTTCATTACTAACCTTAAATACTGTGAAAATGAATGAAGAATTCATGAGAAAAGAAGTTGTGAACCCTCTACCTCATCACCTCCAGTTAGAGGAACCTATCATGTGGGGGAAAGCTCGGGAACTAAGGGTGTAAATGGAAATTATGAGAACCTTAGAGTTAAACCTGAGCCACAAATGCCACCTAGAGCTGTAAAAAGAGCAAGTTACCAAATGTTTGAGGATGAATTCATACCCGAGGACTACCACATAGCGTCAAACCTTAGAACTGTTACCTACATTTCCGATGATAAAGGGAATAATAGGACATTTTTCATAGTGATTGAGGAAAATCATGTTGCACCTTTACTTAACGTAGGAAATGAGGAAGAGGGAGATCCTAATGAAAATGAGCCTGCTGAAGGGGATCTGATTGAGGAAAATGACCATGAAGAAGAAGAAGAGCCTATAGAATAAGAAGAGGCCATAGAAGAAAAAGAGGAACCCATAAAAGAGGAAGAGCCCCTAGAGGAAGATGAACCTATAGAGGATGACGAGCCTTTTGAGGAGGAAGCTGACATGAAAGAAGGAATTGAAAATCCTGACTCAGATGATGAAGCTCACCATTATGGTCCCTAGTTTCTTTTGAAAATAGAATTAGGATTAGAATATTATTTTATTTGTTTATTTCAGTTTTAATAAGACTTGCATGCCAAATATAAAATCGCCCTGGTCCCACCATTTTGTACCAAAATACCCCTATTTTTTTTTTACCGAAAAAATTGGCTCGAACGTCTGGCTTGAACGTTCGGGCCATGGGAGGAACGTTACGCGCGGACGTTCTGTTAAAGTAAAAAAAAATTCCAGTTTAGCGACCGCCTGTTTTATTTTTTTCGGTTTCTATGGAGCTGCTCACGTGGAAGTTGTGGTCGACGGGGGTGGCAGTGGGTGGTCGGAGGATGTGGCAGTGGGTGGTCAAAGGACGTGAAGATGGTAGGTGGTGACAAGGGTAATTTTGTATTTTTTGGAGCGATGTTTAACCAAAGTAGGGCGATATTTAGGCATTCGTATTATTATAAAGGTGGTAGTAGTACGAGTAGAATTGATAGTAACGTGGGATATACACTTATGCAATTTTGGATTTCGTTGTTGGATTTGAGTATACAACAAGAGTGTGCACGTAATTATGCTAAGCAGATATGATAAGCCTAGCAATCCTAGCTAGCATTGTTATCGGTAGGGTTGAATTGGTAATTTTAAGATCCAATTTCATGTAATGAGTTTGATGACCATGACATGTTTGTCCGATAATTAGTCGTTTAATCTCAAATTAAAATTGTATTAGTGTGTAAGGATTCATAAACCTCGCGCTATGAGAGCTGAGGTTTATCATTTCTCGTTTGATATTAGGTTTGTAACTTTGTACTTTGTTGATCTAGTTTTTAAGGTTTAGATTCTATATTTAACGTTTATTATAGATTAAAAGTCTAAAAGGGCATTGTCTTTCGATTTCATTTTAGGTTAACCTATAACAGTTTTCAATCTATAGTGTTAGAAACTGACAATTGCAATGGCAAGGAAGAAACTGATTTCAAGGCTGTGCCGTGGTAGGAGACCACTGACTTGAAAGCAATTACGGCCCGACAACGGTGGTAATCGATCTGGCCGGAAAGCTCCCCAAGGTTAACACAACAACCCAAACTGTCACCACTAACAGAGTAGGCTATGGAGATTAGCACGTACCCAGGAAGAAAAGAGAAGAAGAGAGAGAATGATTTTCTGTATATTCAACTGAAGAATAATGTACTGATCTTATAAGAGGAGATCAGACCAAAAAACGGAAGGCATTAAATCCGGGGAGGATATCAAGGGATTGCCATAAATACTGTAACGTTCAAAACGTTACAGTCTTCCCACAACAGATACACACGCAATCAGCCTGGGTCCAAAAAGATAGTTAAGTTAAGTTTATTTCCCAAAGCCCAAAGCCCATGGCCCATGGCCCGGTCCGGGCGGGCGGCGCGCGCGCGTGTGTGATAGCAAGCCCAAACCAAAGCATGATATCCAACTACAAAAGCATCTCAAGTACCAACTCAATGAGAATAAGAAAGAAGGGAATATAAAAACAAGGAAGTATTCCCTCCCACAAGCAATGTGGGACTTCTATAGAAAAGAAGACAAAGGCTTTTCAAGCCTTGATTCCAACAATCCCCCACAAAGGCTCTGAAAAGCAAAAGAAATTCCTGGGTAAGGAAAGGAAAGTACTTAAGCATCAATATCTTTCGATTTGAATTGATACATAGTGAAATGAGGCAACAACTTACTTTCTAGTGAGTGAATTTCTCTTGAACTCACCAGAGTTCCGTTGAGACCCCCACAACACATACCTACCTTAAGATCGTGCAGTCTCCGCGATACATCACAAGCGCTTTATAGCCATGCGCATTCCTTGGGTCTCATAAGTGCTCTAGAAAGACAAATCTAGTCTTTCATAGAAGGCGGCTTAACCTTCACACTTACGTAGGTAGTCCATCAAGTGTTTCTCAATAACACCACCCCCGAAGGGATATGGAACCATTAAGAGCAAAGCTCAACCTCGCAATATAAATCCATCAAGTGCGTCTCAATAGCACCACCAATAGGCTATGGATTTAAGGAGCACTACCATGCGCCATAGGGATGAGAAATGTAGTGCAAGTTAAGATTCTATGGCTTCGTTTGACCACAAAAGGGTATCCACCTTAAAATCTCAACTAATGGGCTTTAGCCCCATCCCCTCGACAACTCTAGGACAACTCTCCTAGGTAACCCCTTGGTAAAGGGATCGGCAAGATTTCTTTCGGACCTCACATAGTCCAAAGAAATCACCCCATTTTTCCGGGAGTTGTTTGACGACTCCATGTACGATCCGTATGTGTCTCCTCTTACCATTGTAGACACTTTCTTCTTAGCAACACCAATGGCTGCTTGAGAATCACAATGAAGAGAGACGGATGCACCCCCGTCCTCCCCATAAGGGAACATCGGACAACAGATTTCTCAACCACTCGGCTTCTTGCCACCAGACTCGAGGGCAATGAACTCGGACTCCATAGTGGAACGTGCTATACAAGTCCGCCCGAAGACTTCCATGATATAGCACCACCACCAAGGGTAAACACATAACCACTAGTTGAACCGATCTCATCATTACCGAAACCCAATTTGCATCACAAAATCCTTGAAGAACAGCGGGAAATTTAGAATAATGCAAACAAAAATCAACATTCCTTTTAGGTATCCGAGAAGACGATGGAGAGCATTCCAGGTGTTCATTACTAGGGTTATGAGTATATCGACTCGATCTACTCACTGCATAAGCTATGTCAGGTCGAGTACAGTTCATGAGGTACATCAAACTACCTATGACTTTCGCATATTCACTTTGAGAGACACTTTCACCTAAGTTCTTAGTCAAATGAATACTAGGATCATAGGGAGTTGATACGAAAACGTATATGAAAATGTAACCTAAGCTCGATAAGCTTTACTCACTTATTTATGCTTAAGGATTCTAAATCGGTTTTGAAGTTTATCTTACTTAGAAACTGATTTAGGAGGTTTTTGAGAGTGGATTTAATTAGTTTAAACTCACTAATTATATTAACTCTCTCTTAAATTAAGTTTAACTCACTTAACTCAAGGGTTTCGAAATTAAGATCACTTCTTAATCACAAGAGGAATTTCGGATTTTTCAATCTCCAAAAAAACCGAATAAACACAAAGTTTAAATCAAAACTAAAAACTAACTTTCATTTATGATCACCATTACATATATATTACAAGCTAATCAATCTCAAAAAGATCTATGTACCAAAGTGATTAAACAAAGCAATTAAACAACAAAGATCTCTTAATCCAACAAAGATGTAAGAAGGAATAGTGTTGTTGTGTGTTTTGTTGACTTTGGGGCAAGGAGGGCCGGTTTTCATCACCAAGTGGGGGGGCTTCTCTTAGCTTGCAAGGGAAGCTTCAAAAGATCTTCAAGAACCCCTTTTCACACGTCCCAAGTGTGATTCGCAACCCCAAGCATGGTTCGTCCAATTTGCACTTACGCTAAACAAAATAATGCCGGGTTTACAAAAACCGAAAATTACAAAATCGTTAATTAAACTAACTAGCTTAATTAACTTCCTTTCCTTCGTTGCTCAACATAATTAAACTAGTACTAATCTTTAAACCGTGAATCTCTCCCTTGTTGTGATTGAGAGTAGTACTTAGTAGAATTTCGGAATTAGCAACTGATTTCGTATCATCCTCTCCTTCTTCAAAAGGAATTATCCTCAATTCTTGCACATCTTCATCTTCTAAATAGGGGGATAAGTCCCCTACGTTGAATGTTGCTGCCACGCCATAGTCTCCGGGAAGGTCTATCTTGTAAGCATTGTCTCCATAACGTTCAAGAACCTTGAAAGGTCCTTCACTCGGGGCATGAGTTTATGCTTTCTTTTACTTGGAAACCTCTCCTTCCTCAAGTGAATCCACACCAAATCTCCAGGGAGCAAACACCCTCGGTTTTCGACTTTTGTTTGCTTTCTTTTTGTACATCTCATTTGTCTTCTCGATATTGGTGCGTATTTCTTTGTGAACCTTCACCATTGTTTCAGCTTGTTGCCTAGCATCTCCATGGACATAAGAATCTTTAGGCAACGAAATAAGATCAATAGGTACATACGGATTTACCCCATATACCACTTCGAACGGTGAATGTTTTGTTGCAAAAGTGGGAGTTCTATTGTAAGCAAACTACGCATGGCATAACTTGACATCCCAATCCTTTCCCGTCTTGCTCACTAAGCCCCTTAACAAGGTGCCTAGAGTTCGATTGGTCACTTCGGTTTGACCATCTTGTTTGGGGGTGATGTGAAGTACTAAACAGCAACTTAGTACCCATCATCCTCCATAGGGACCTCCAAAAATGACTCAAAAACTTACTATCTCGATCCGAGACAATAGTTCTTGGCACTCCATGCAAACGAACAATTTCCCGAAATATAAACAAGAAACATTAATAGCATCTTCCGTTTTATGACAAGGCACGAAATGTGCCATTTTTGAGAAACGGTCCACCACTACCATGACCGAATCCTTCCCTCTTTGTGTTCTAGGAAGAGCCACAATGAAATCCATACCGACATCCTCCCATGGTCTCTCCGGTGTGGGTAAAGGAGTGTACAACCCCTTATGGAACGTGCTTTTAGCCCTTTGACAAACCCCACAACGAGTCAAAACAACATGTACTTCTTTGATCATATGAGGCCATGAGAAATGTTCTTGTAACAACTCCGCAGTCTTGCTAACGCCAAAATGGCCAGCCAACCCACCTCCATGAGCTTCTCTAATTAGCAAATCACGAACAGGACATTTAGGAACACAAAGTTTGTTCCCCTTAAACAAAAACCCTTCCATTTGATGATAATGGTCTCTCGGACCATCTTTGGTAGCCACGAACGGGTCACGTGTCTCCTCATCAAGAACATAGAATTCCTTAATCAACTCAAACCCAAGTACCTTGGAATCCACCATGTTAAGCAATACGTGTCTCCGTGATAAAGCATCGCCTACAATGTTGGCTTTTCCGGCCTTGTACTTGGCAACAAAATTGAAAGATTGTAAGAATTCCACCCATTTAGCATGACGAGCACTAAGCTTATGTTGGCCATGAATATATTTCAACGATTCATGATCAGAGTGGAGAACAAAAGCTTGTGGTCGCAAATAGTGACTCCAATGATTAAGAGCTCTAACCATGGCGTAAAACTCTTTATCATACGTGGAATAATTCAACTTGGCCTGATTTAGTTTCTCGCTAAAATAAGCAATAGGTTTGCCACATTGAATTAAAAAGCCCCAATACCTGCGTTCCACTTGCGTCACACTCAACTTCAAATGGTTTAGTGAAATCGAGTAAAGCTAAAATAGGCGTTTTACACATTTTCTCTTTTACTAGTTCAAACGCCTTTTTGCCGCGTCACTCCATGTAAATTTTCCATGTTTAGTGCATTCGATTATAGGAGCTAATAACGTGCTGAAATTATTTATAAACCTCCTATAAAAAGAAGCTAAACCATGAAAAGATCTCACCTCGGTGATAGTTGTGGGAACCGGCCAAGAAGAAATTGCTTCTACTTTGGATGGATCCACCTTCACCCCTTCATCAGAAATGATGAAACCAAGGAAGCCAATCTCCCTTTGCATAAACGTGCACTTTTCAAGCTTTCATACGCTTTTTGCTCTTTTAGAACTTCGAACAATTGTTGCAAATGATCTAAATGATCCTCCTTGTTAGCACTATAGACAAGAATATCATCCAAATACACAACCACGAACTTTCCCAAAACGGCCTAAGTACTTCATTCATCAATCTCATGAACGTACTAGGGGCATTTGTGAGACCAAATGGCATAACCACCATTCATACAACCCATACTTCGTTTTGAAAGCCGTCTTCCACTCATCTCCTCTCTCATGCATATTTGGTGGTATCCACTTCTCAAATCAATTTTCGAAAACAAATTGGATCCACTTAACTCATCTAGCATGTCATCTAACCTAGGGATGGGAAATCAGTACTTGATGGTTATATTGTTCACAAGACGGCTATCAATACACATCCTCCATGTTCCAGTCTTTTTTTGGCACAAGTAAAGCCTTAACAAAGACATGGACTTTTACTCTCTCTCACGTAGCCTTTCTTCATCAATTCACCGATTTGGCTTTGTAACTCCTCACTTTCTTTGGGATTGCATCTATAGGAAGGTTTATTTGGGAGTGGTGCTCCGGGAATGAGATCAATTTGATGCTCAATTCCACGTTTAGGGGGTAGGCCATTTGGTAGGTCATTAGGAAACACGTCTCCAAATCCCTCCAATAACTCCCTCAAATTTGAATCTTCAACTTCCATTCCCTCGTTCACCTCCTTAGCAACTAGGACATACACGACCTGATTTGTTCCCAACTCCCTCTCGAATCTTTTTCTCCCTAAAAACACACTACCACTCACGAGGTTCTTTTTTGGCTTAGGTGTTGTGTCTCGTATTTTTGAAGGGGGCAATGGTAATAAGGTTTTGGTTTTACCATTCTTGTTTACCTTATACACATTCGAACAACCATCATGCATTACTTTTCGATCAAATTGCCACGGTCTACCAAGTAGAATATGGCACGCAAATCATAGGAATTACATCACATAGAATTTCATCTTCATAATTTCCAATGGAAAACGTGATTAAAACTCTATTTTTCACCCTTACTTCACTATCATCATCTAACCATTTCAGTTTATAAGGATGTGGATGTTTAGTAGTAATGCTAACTTCTCTACTAGTTCAGTTGAAGCTACATTTGTACAACTACCACCATCAATGATTAACGTGCATAGCTTCTTATTCACTAAGCATTTCGAATGAAAAATGGTTTCTCTTTGTTCCTCATTTTCAGCCACGACATTATAGTACAAGGATCTCCTAAGAACCAACATTTCACCCTCCATTTCTGGATTACACACGTCCTCATCACTTTCGTTACCTAAATCAGATTTATCATGTTGCTTTTCTAAGAGGTATATCCTCTCCAATTCGTCTATCTCCTCTATGTCCCTTATAGTCATGATTCTTTTCGTAGGACAAGTCGATTGGTAATGACCATAACCTTGACACTTAAAACATTTAACTTTAAAGGCTTTATCATCTACAACTTTCTCCTTCTCTTTCGGAATGAAATCTGATTTTTTGTTCTTATCAAAGTTGCTAGTACTAGTATTAGCTTTAAAAGTACTAAATGGCTTTGAATAAGACTTACTTGTTGTTGCTTTCTTCTTTTGGCTATCAATTTTGAGAGCCACTTTGCAAGCCTCGTCGAAAGAAAGGTATGGGTACACCTCCACTTTCTCACGCACATCCTCATTTAGGCCTCCCAAGAATCTGCCCAATTTTTGCTCCTCCATTTCTTCTATTTCACAGACAATGGAAAGCTTTTCGAATTCCTTGATGTACTCATCCATGGACGTGGTGCCTTGTTTGAGTGTGGACCATCTAACATACTGATTTTGCTTGTAGTTAGTTGGAACAAAACGCTTCCGTAATTGCTTCTTCAATTTCTCCCAAGTAGCAATCTTGGATTTGTTCTCCTTCACCCTTTGCCTCTTCAAGCCTTCTAACCAAATGGATGCATATTTGGTTAGTTTCAAAACAGCAACCTTGTATTTCTTATCATTCGGAGTGTCTTTGTAATCAAAAAACGCTCCAAAGAACGTTCCCATTCAATGTATAATTCCGGATCACTAGCTCCGTCAAAATCTGGAACTTCAATTTTCAAGCCCCTATCATCCGCCCTAGAACTCCTTTCTTCCTCATTGGGTTTCTTCTTAAACAATTCAAAGGTTATCTTTGCCATCATGTCGTGTAATGCTTCGTTTTGCTTAGCTAGAGCTTCTAGCATCGCATCTCTTCTAGCATTATCATCTATTTCATTGTCCATTTCAGAACTTAGCTCTGATACCACTTGATACGAAAACGTATATGAAAATGTAACCTAAGCTCGATAAGCTTTACTCACTTATTTATGCTTAAGGATTCTAAATCGGTTTTGAAGTTTATCTTACTTAGAAACTGATTTAGGAGGTTTTTGAGAGTGGATTTAATTAGTTTAAACTCACTAATTATATTAACTCTCTCTTAAATTAAGTTTAACTCACTTAACTCAAGGGTTTCGAAATTAAGATCACTTCTTAATCACAAGAGGAATTTCGGATTTTTCAATCTCCAAAAAAACCGAATAAACACAAAGTTTAAATCAAAACTAAAAACTAACTTTCATTTATGATCACCATTACATATATATTACAAGCTAATCAATCTCAAAAAGATCTATGTACCAAAGTGATTAAACAAAGCAATTAAACAACAAAGATCTCTTAATCCAACAAAGATGTAAGAAGGAATAGTGTTGTTGTGTGTTTTGTTGACTTTGGGGCAAGGAGGGCCGGTTTTCATCACCAAGTGGGGGGGCTTCTCTTAGCTTGCAAGGGAAGCTTCAAAAGATCTTCAAGAACCCCTTTTCACACGTCCCAAGTGTGATTCGCAACCCCAAGCATGGTTCGTCCAATTTGCACTTACGCTAAACAAAATAATGCCGGGTTTACAAAAACCGAAAATTACAAAAACGTTAATTAAACTAACTAGCTTAATTAACTTCCTTTCCTTCGTTGCTCAACATAATTAAACTAGTACTAATCTTTAAACCGTGAATCTCTCCCTTGTTGTGATTGAGAGTAGTACTTAGTAGAATTTCGGAATTAGCAACTGATTTCGTATCAGGAGTACTCACTGGAACAACGTCAAAGGAATTAAACTTTTTAAGCACCTTTTCCACATAATGAGACTGACTAAGGGAAATGCGACCGGAGAATTTTTTAAGTCTTACTCCTAAAATCACATCAGCTTCTCCCAAATCCTTCATCTCAAATTTTGATGACAAGAAAAGTTTAATATCATTAACAACCTTTAAGTTGCTACCAAAAATCAACATGTCATCCACATAAAGACATATAATAACACAATCTGATCCTATCAATTTAGAATATACACGGGAGTCGAGTTGTTGACAATGAAGCCATGTGACACAACAAGATCGTCAAATTTTTCGTACCATTGTTTTGGAGCTTGTTTGAGACCATATAAGGACTTCCCTCAACTTACCCACTTTCCCTTCTTGACCTTGCACCACGAAACCCTCAGTGTTGAGACATGTAAATCTCCTCCTCTAAGTCACCATTTAGGAAAGCAGTCTTAACATCCATCTGATGTATAACTAAGTCATGAATAGCAGCAAGAGCTAGCAGGGTCCTAATGGTGGCTATCTTAGTCACAGGAGAATAAGTGTCAAAGTAATCTAGTCCTTTCCTCTGAGTAAAGCCCCTAATGACAAGTCTAGCTTTAAACCTCTCTATAGTCCCATCAGGTCTCAACTTCTTTTTAAAGATCCATTTACTATCTATGGTCTTTGACCCCTTAGGTAAGTCAGATAACTCCCAAGTAGAGTTAGATACTATGGAATCTAACTCGCTCTTAATGGCCTCTTTCCAAAAACTAGCATCCACATATCTCATTGCCTCTTCAAAAGTCTTTGGATCCTCTTCTATCATGAAAGCATAAACTAGTTCATCACTCAACAAGTCAACACAAGAACTTTCAGATAGAAAAGCAGTGACAAAATCAGAACCAAAGTCTTTTGCTACTCTAGGTCTTTTACTTCTCCTAGGCTCATCTACAACAGAAGAACTACTAACATGCATGTCAACTGAAGTACTACTTAAAGTCAAATCAGCAGGAATATTACTAGTAGATAAAACAACATCATGCGTAGAACAAGTAGATAAATCAACAGTAGGGAGAAGAACAAGAAGGCACGAAGCACAAACACCCTTTTTCAAAGGGAAAACATGTTCAAAAAACTCAGCATCTCTCGTATTCACAAATAGACCTATCGCTCAAAGTCATGAACCTATAAGCAGCATGAGCATAGCCAATAAACACAGCATCAAAAGTCTTGGGTCCAATGTTTGACTTCTTATAATCAGGCAGCCCAACTTTAGCTAGACACCCCCACACTCTAAAAAAGCTCATGTTTGGAGGATACCCCTTCCACAGTTCATAAGGAGTCTTATCTAACCATTTGTGAGGTACTCGGTTAAGAACATGGCAGTGAAAGGACGACTTCCCCCCCACATTTCATCGAGCAACCCGGAACTTACAAGCATAGCATTCATCATATTTTTCAAAGACCTGTTTTTCCGTTCAGCTATACCATTTTGTTGAGGTACATAGGGTGCACTAAGTTCATGAATGATCCCCAATTTCTCACAGTGGTCATTCAAAGAGAAGTTCTCATACTCTCTACCCCTATCAGACCTAACCCTCTTGATTTTCCTATCAAGTTGGTTTTCTACTTCGGCGTTATACTTTATAAAAGCTTCCCCTGCCTCACTTTTGGCTTTAAGAAGGTATAACTTAGTGTACCTCGAATAATCATCAACAAAGGAAATGTACCAAAATTTTCCTCCTCTACTTCTAGTGTTCTGGAAATCAGCTAAGTCCGTATGAACCAATTCTAGAAGTTGTGTGGTCCTTTGAGTCACGGTTTTGCAAGGTTTCTTAGTAAATTTTGCTTCAACACATATTGGACACTTAGAAAATTCTGTTGTGGACAGATTAGGAATTAAAGCTAAGGTCCTTAGTCTCTTAATAGAAGCAACATTCACATGCCCTAATCTACCATGCCATAAATTTAAAGACTCAGTAATATAAGCAGAACCAGAAATAGTTTTATTAATAGCAGGAACACAGAAGAAGCAACATTCAAAATAAATAAACCCCCACTTAAATACCCTTTCCCCACAAACTCCCCACCACGAGTCATTACAACCTTGTCAGCCTCAAAAACAATTTTCAAACCAGCTTTGTTTAACAAGGCACCAGACACTAGGTTGCGACGCATAGTAGGAACATACAAAACATTTGAAAGGGAGAGGGTTTTTCCAGAGGTAAGTTTTAGAGTGACCTTTCCTTGTCCAAGCACTCCAGCAGTTGCCGCGTTGCCCATGTAGACACACTCGCCTTCAGTAGCATCCTGGAAGTCATGGAGAAGCTCCTTGTTTGCACAGAAATGCCTCGAGGCCCCGGTATCCAAAATCCAATCATAACTATTCTCGATCAGATTTGCTTCAACAACCACAGCAGCAATAATGTCATCAGATTCAGCAAGGTTAGCCTGAGGAGCTTGCTTTTGAACAGAACCTTGGCGTTGAGGATATTGGTAAGCCTTATGATCAAGCTTGCCACATACATAGCAAAGAACAGACCTCTTCTGAATCTTACCATCAGGTTTGTTGAATTTCCCTTGCTTCTTACCTTTGTTGTTGACCTTCTTACCTTTACCCTTAAACTTATCGAGATCCCGATGAAGCGACGAGCAGATTCCACCGGAGGTTAGCTTTGGTAACATTAACAATAACGAGTCCCGATTGTCCTTGATTCGGTTTGCCTCTTCAATCCTCATATGACTAATGAGTTCTCGAAGAGACGAAACTCTTTCCTATGTTTCGATTATTACGGAACTCTCTCCAGGAAGGGGGAAATTTTTCCAAAGAATACATTAGCTTGAAAAACTTCGCAAATCTTCATGTCTTCATTTAAGACATCGAGCACACAAATTTTCGTAGACATGAACTTGGTCCATGACGGGTTTGTCATCAACCATCCGGAAAGCCGGCCACTTTCCGACAACATACTTTTGTTTCCCAGCATCATCAGCCCCATATTTCTTCTCAAGGGCCTCCCAAATCAGTTTAGATGATTTATGTACCATGAATAAATCAAACAGGTTGTTTGTCATTAGATTAAGGAGGTGAAAACGAACAGTCTTATTATCTTTTTCATATTTTAGAATTTCGTCCTCATTCTTCTTAATAACGAAGCGAAGGAGATGAGGATGAATCACCGAAAGAAATAATGGCGGCAGGGCCAGTCCTTGAAAAGAACGTAGTCGATGTCCAATCGTTCAAAAAACATTAGCAGTTTTGAGCCCAGCGTTTGTAGTTATTCCCGTCAAGAGACTCAAGCTTTGAAAGGTGAGCCATGGATTTGTTCGAAACGTCAGCCATTGCAAATAGATAATTGCTTTCAAATTGTTAGAAACTGACAATTGCAATGGCAAGGAAGAAACTGATATCAAGGCTGTGCCGTGGTAGGAGACCACTGACTTGAAAGCAATTACGGCCCGACAACGGTGGTAATCGATCTGGCCGGAAAGCTCCCCAAGGTTAACACAGCAACCCAAACTGTCACCACTAACAGAGTAGGCTATGGAGATTAGCACGTACCCAGTTAAGTTAAGTTTATTCCCCAAAGCCCAAGGCCCAAGGCCCAAGGCCCAAGGCCCATGGCCCATGGCCCGGCCCGGGCGGGCGGCGCGCGCGCGTGTGTGATAGCAAGCCCAAACCAAAGCATGATATCCAACTACAAAAGCATCTCAAGTACCAACTCAATGAGAATAAGAAAGAAGGGAATATAAAAACAAGGAAGTATTCCCTCCCACAAGCAATGTGGGACTTCTATAGAAAAAAAGACAAAGGCTTTTCAAGCCTTGATTCCAACATATAGGACACTTCTTCTTCTAACTTTATACATTTCCCTGTATTTCTTTATGATTTGGCAGGACTAAGTTTCTTATATCATGCAACTATTGATTTCACTCAAATTATCACTTTCGATTGTGTCTTGTGAACAATTTAGCAACTAACCCTCACTACTACATAAATGGTCTATTGCAACCCCTAAAAACCGTTGCAATAGACTCGTTAACCGTTGCAATAGAGCTATTGCAACGGTTAGACAACTGTTGTTGTTGCTGCCCTTGCATTAGCTCTAAAGCAACGGTCTTGAACACCTACTGCAACGGCCAATTGCAACACCAATAAACCGTTGCAATAGATCTAATGCAACACATATTTATTGTCTAATGCAACGCCTCTATGGTATCCCATGAACCGTTGCATTACATACTAAGCAACACATTTCGAAGTCTAATGCAACACCTGAATGTATCCCATGGACCGTTGCATTACATATGATGCAACACATCATTTCAAAGTCTAATGCAACGCCTCTGTGGTATACAAATAACCGTTGCAATTTCCTTCTTTTGCATATTTAGGCTACTGCAACGGATCTATAAATATGTATACCTGTTAATTTGTGTTGATGCAGAGCTGAAATAATTCTAAAAATTCCAAATAATCCTGATGATACAAATTTAGATTTCCAAAAAAACCCATAAACATATTCAATATCATCCAATAGTTTGAAGATTTACAATACCAAGTACTTAATATAGTACTATCATATATATAACAAATCCCAATAGAAGTTGATCACCAAAACATGTTTACTTCCAACCCAAAATATATATGTACCAAAAAATATCTACTTCTAGCGTAAATATATTACCAAAAAATAAGATTACTAGCTAGTTGCCTAATTAATTCCAATTCCATGCTCCACTTTTAAGCGAGCTCCACAACCAAAAGCTTGTCATTTGCACGATACCAATTGTTTCTCATGTGATACATTTTCCGCTTCTTCAAGTACCTATAGAATTATATAAAAGTTATCACAAGTATATTGTTTGCAATAATTAGTTTTTTACCTATATGAGTAAATCAACAAATTAGTGGATATTGTTTTTAGTACTCCACTAGAACCTCTTCATTCCTTCGTAAACAATTGATCCATGTTCATAACAAAAGAAATTACTTCATACTACTTCACAATTAAAATTCTCACAGAGAGGAAGAAAGTAATTATTCTCAACACTAATATCTTGAAAATGTGAGTTGCGAAAACAATGTGGAACCACAAATAACATAATCACTCGGGAAGCTACTGCATATAAGTATGAAGTCCAAGTTCTTGATTAATAGCTTCATCTTGCCCCCACCCCCAAAAAGACAAATGTTCATGACAATTTCATTGATACGGTTCCAACACGAGCACTAAGCTACTCCATCTCTCACGATATGTACTTCTTTCCAGCCTTTTGTGCCTCCGGTAATCTTTATCTTCATTCTTCAATAGTTCGAAGCACATCAATCATTCATGGAATCATTCATTACCTTTTTTTTTCTAATAGGAATCATTCAGTACTGATTTATTTAGTGCTAGATTTTCATCTCTACTGCTTGCATCTGAATATTACAATGAAGGTTGTTATTTCCTCTTGTTTCTCTTATTCTCTCTCCTGCAAAAGAACCCAATTCATCCAAGTTCGTCCATCTTGAATCGCTAAATTATTTTGTTTTGCTCATCACTAGTTTGCTTCATGCCTTCAATTTATTCTTAAGACTTCATTACTCATTTATTTAGTGAGTAACTAGCAAAAGAGTTTGATTCATAAAAGTATTTTTTGAATTTTGTAACAACATAGATTACTAACTGATGGATTTTGTGAAATTTTTGTCATTCTTGAACCTCAAATAGTCATACTTCATGTCTTGCATTTGTAAATAAAAGCTTTATTTTTTTCATGAAATCAATACTTTATCACCCATTTATAACTACTTAACATAAGAAGATCACACTTTGACATGAAAAATTAGAATTCAAAGCAAAATGCACCCAAATAAATTTAAAGTAAGAAATTCAAGAGAAAAAAAAAACTAACCAATTATAATCACACTCATATAATCAATCAACCCAAATCCTTTCAATTATACGCATTATTTGCAATCAAGTTCCTGATAATATTCTGAACTTACAAATGAAACTAAATCCAATTAACAGAGAGATTGGAAAGGGTAGTACCTCATAGAGCAAAGAGAGGATGGAGAAGAAAGCGGTAACAACACCGCCACCGGATCGCCGGGCGCGGAGGCACCACCGCACAAACCGAGGAGAGGGAGGATGGGAGCAAGCAACATCAAGCGAGAGGAGAGAGAAAGGTGCGAGCAGGGAAGTACGCACAACAGGGGGGGAGAACCGAGCTCGGCAACGGCGACGGGCACCGGGCGTGGTCGGGCAAGAACATGGCGGCATCACGGGGGTCCGGCGGCGTGAGGCGTCGCGAGCAGCGCGAAACGAGCAACGAACGGCGAGGAAACAGAGAAAACGCGAGGCTGCAGGGTGAGCTCCGGCGAGCTTGGGGCTTCGGTGAGAAGGCGGGATGGTGCGAGTGAGATGGTGATGCTGGCGCGGAGGCGCGAGAGAGAGAGAAGAGGGAGATCGGGGGAGAGGTGAGATGGGTTTGGGTCTCCACGGCGGAGGAGAGAGAGATTAAGTGAGGGTTTGAGGGTTTTGGTCATTAACCGATAACAAAAAAAGTGTTAGGGATTTTAGAATTTTTGGGGAAATAGAGGGGGAAATCAAATCGGCGCACTTATTGCTAATCCAACACCGTTGCATTAGCTATTAGGATAATGCAACTATAAAAATACGGTTTTTTCACCAGGTACCCCTGAGGTTTCACGAAATGCACCGGTACCCTCGTTGTTTTGAAAATGCACCAAATATCCCTAAAGTTTGCATAAAATGCACCAAATGCCATTAATGACTAATGGTGTTAAGTTTTCGTTAGTCATTAGGGTTAATTAACCCCTCTACCCCCTCTAACCCTAATTAAACCCTAATTAGCCCTAAACCCTAACTTTTAACCCTACCCTAACACTAACCCTCCCCCACCCAGTCACCAACCCACCCAACTACCCCACCACGCCCCCCATCCGCCCTCCCCCCACGCAGCCCCACACCCTAGCCCCCCACCCTGCAGCCCCCCCCACCCAACCACCCAAGTCACCCACCCACCCAACTACCCCACCACGGCCCCCCTCTGCGCTCCCCGTAGTCGCCCTCCCCCCCACCCTGCGGCCCCCTCGCCCACCCACGCAGCCCCCCTCCCCAACCCTTGCGAAACCCCCTTTGCCTCCCCCCGCATCACCGACACCACCAAAATCCACCACTACAACCATCGATCCAACCTAGATCCACCGTGAAACCCAAATCAATTTCCAACATCTCAGCCACCCACCAACACCAACACCACCACCAAATAACCTCAAATCAACCATAAAAAAAAAAAGAGGTCGTGAAGGAGATCAAAAAGAGAGAGAAGTGTGGTGTGTGATTGAGGTTTCCAAAATGATGGTGAGAGATTGAGGAGAGAGAAAAAAAGGGTGGTGGGTCGGTGAAGGATATCGAGGAGAGAGAAAGAAGGGTGATGACTCAGGTGAGAGAAGAAGATCGGCGAATTCAAGGGTGGTGGTGAAGGAGGTCACGAAGGAGATTGCGGTGGTGGCGGCGGTGTTGGTCGACTTCAGTGAGATAAGGGATGGTTTTGGTCTTTGGTGGGTATGGCGTTTGAAGTCGACATCTGGGTATGGTGGTCTTCGGTGGTATGGTGGTGTTTGACTTCGTGGTGGTACGGTGGCAGTGGTGGTGCGAAGTTGATGGAAGTATTGGTGGTTGGTGGTGGGTGTTAGAGAGAGATGGTGGTGTTAGTGAGAGATATGGAAGGGATAGGATTTCAGGGGGTGGCAGGGGATAGGATGGAGGGGAAGAGGAGGAGGAGAGAGAAAGAGGAGGAAGAAGACAGCTTAGGGCAATTGTGTAAATAAGCACTAACGGCAGTCTAACGCCGTTCATCATTAATGGCATTTGGTGCAATTCAGTCAAACCTTAGGGGTATTTGGTGCATTTTCAAAACAACGAGGGTACCTGGTGCATTTCGTGAAACCTCAGGGGTACCTGGTGAAAAAACCGATAAAAATACTATTGCAATGGTTATTGGACTAACCGTTGCAATATATATAAATGGTGTTGCATTTTACTGTAAACGTTGCAATAAGCGTTGCATTTGTAATACCCGTTGCAACAAACGTTGCATTAGCATATGTCGTTGCAATAGACCGTTGCTTTATGGTTAACCGTTGCAATTGCTCCAAAATGTAGTAGTGCCTAATGATCCTATTCCCAATTACTATCAATTAAGGGTGAGTTCTCTTTACCTTTTTTATTAAAAAAAAAATCAGATCATATGAGTTTCGTAAAAAGTTCAATCAGGTCCAATAAGATTTAATATAAGCTATAAAGGTTTCTTGTAATCAAGTCCAATTATAAATCAATTTTGATTAGGTATAGTAAGTTCATGTATCAGGATAGTTCATATGAGTTCAACTCGAGTTTAATAGCATGAAGAGAAGAGGCCCTACGTAGATTTGTTCTATCTCAATTTTTGTTTCTTTGTAAAAAGTCCTTACGATATAGATTAAGAAATATTGATAACATTTTATCATTGGTATTAGGCATCACTTCGAAGACTCTAGTTTGCTAAATAAGCTAGTCCTCGTCTATCCATCCTCAATACATGTGTTAAATTGTTGTCAAGTATTCATGTTCAAGTTTTTTAGATGTAGGAGTATTATTGTTTTAGCTGTATTTGGTAAATGTTGTCATATAATTTCTAGTAGTCTTCTACTCCCTCCGTTCTGTATTGTTCTGTGCGTTTACTATTTGGGGAGGAAACTAGGAATAATGTATTATAATGTGAGTAGGGTCAAAAAGTAGGAGAGAGGAGTGTGAAAGGGGGAAAAGTAAGGGAAAGTGGGGTAAGTAAGGGAAGGTGGGGTTAAAAAGTAGGAGAGAGAGTGTCCTAAAATAGAATAAAGCACAATGCACAGAACAGTACAGAACGGCCCAATGAGTAAAGTGCATAGAATAATACAGAACGGAGGGAGTACAATAGTTACATTGGGTGTAATCCCACATTGAAGAATTAGAAGTGTCAAGTTTTGTTTATATTGTTATACACAATTTAGTAACATTGCAATAAGCAATTTATTGGAATCCCACATTATTGTTACACTAAAGTTAGCATGTGTTGTTTATATGCTTTGTAAGTATTTTGTCATAAACAGGAATCCCACATGGAAGTTTTAGAATGGGCTTTATGAGTTTATATAGCAAGTACTCCCTCTGTCCCATAATATAGTGCTCACTTCTCATTTTTTCACGAGAATTAAGGAAAATGGAAGGAGTTTTAGGATATCCTAAATACATCTATTTAAATAAATATTTTTTAGGTACTTTTGTCTTGGAACTAGTTTTCTTTTTTTTTTTCCTTTAAAATAAAATAAAAATGCAATAAATGTTCATTGGAATGGTGTAAAACAATAAATAGGGGCACATATTTTGAAAGAAATGTAGGGGTATTTTGGAAAGTTTGTGTAGAAATGAAGGGCAATTGAGTCCAAACAAATTGATAAAAAAAGAAAATAGGCACAACATTTTGGGACACCCAAAAAGGAATGTGAGCACTATATTATGGGACGGAGGGAGTATTATTCTAAGGTTTGAATTGGCGCAGTCTTTACATATGCTAGCATTCATACATGTTATTTATATCTAATGTGCGGCGCGGAAATCAATAAGCCTAATATATGATTATTATTTTAATTACGTTTTGATCAGTTTCTTGGTCATAATAAATTCGTAATTATTCTCTTTAATTATATATTGAATGTTGGTATATAATTGATTGCTTAATTATTTTTGATTAGTTATGATCAAATTGATTTGTAATTATTCTAGGAATTACCTATTGATCTTCCAATGTCCGTTACAAGGATGTGAAATGTTCATCATTAAATCCTTTCTTGCCTATAAAAGACAGTTTGCTTCAACAGTTCAGATTATCACTTTGACATCTTCTTCTTCCTAATACTTTTCCACTAAGACGTTCATAAAGAGTATTTGTGATAGTTGCAATTACAAATTCTAGTCTCTTAGGGTCAATCCTGGAAGTATCTTTGCCATCTCCCAAGTGCAATCATAGTGGGGGCAAATAATACTTTAAGGACAGTGTTTCTCACGTCCCTTTGATAATATTTTTCCTGACAGTAAATGGTAATATAACACTTCTCAAATTATTTTTTTGGGTTATAATTAATATAACAAGTATACAACTCTTCTATATAAGAATTAATTGTACATCTTAAAACAATATAAAGTTGGGAATTTATGACATGCAAAAATCACACATGGATGAGTGTTATTAATGTTTAGTTAATGCTAAAGTATTCCCTTTTAGGGTTGTATAGATCGTATTTCAATTCTTTAATTGCAACTCATTTAGCTACAAGTGATGCCAACTATTGTATTTTGGTCTAAAATTTGAGAATTGATACCTACAATTTGTGACAAAATTTTCTTTATCATGTTAACCTTTTGTTTTTTAGATGCAAATCATCTTAACTTCTTGTTTTCAAGAAAGATGCAAATCATGTTAACCTTTTGTGATTATATATGAAATTCCCTACTTCATTTTCAAGCTACTTTTCACCGACCCTCCTTATAATTTGTTTTAGCTAAAATTCATCTAACTTTTCAACCATCTATCATTTTCACTAACATGCATTGCTAAACATATATACAATTTATAGCTATGAGATGTGCATTTGCTAAAAATGAGTTGTAATAACTTTTATTGTTATTTTTTTTTCCTTTTGAATTTTTATATATGAAGATTTTGTGGTTGTAGGCTTGTAGCTTTATCAAATCCAATATGAGTGCAATTAGCTAGCTTATCAACCCTCACATTTTTAGCCCTTGCTTTCATTAGCTTCAAAAAATAGAGTACAAATTAACTTAATCCATATAATTTTTTTAAAAATAACTAAATGTAGTTCAAGAAGATGGGACCTCACTAGTTGTAAAGTTTTGACCTTTAATCAAGATAATCTTTCTAATTGAATATTCTACCAAAAAGGCTACGTAAGTGAATACATAACGAATATTTAATATCACTATATATTATTCTCCATTATTCAAGTAAGCAAGAACAGATCTCTGTAGCAAAGACATGCATGTTAGGGTTTAATTACAAATGATATATATATACTTTCACTTTTCATAATAAGTGAAACATAGGGTTTGGGCACAAGATTTAATAAACATCACTTTCAAAAGCCAAAAAGTCATAAAATACCCTTAAAAGGAGGAGAGAGAAAAGCAAACCACACAAGTTTGTGATGGGTACTCTTGTCATTTTGTCACTTTCTTTTTTCCATTTAAGGTATGTTTCACTTATTTTGAAACGTTCTAAAATAGTAAGTGTTTCACTTATTATGGAACGGAGGAAATATATAGTAGTTAGTGACGGTATTCGGAAATATGTTCATAAATACCTCCTTTCTTTTAAAATTATTACATTGGCGTACTTTTCACACCATACATAGATACAAATAATATACTTCGACCACATCTTAAATATTAATATATTTGAAAAAATATATAATTTTGTGTATAATGAACGTGAAATTCAAAATAATAGAACTAAAAGAAAACCGATGAAGCATTACATTATTAATTATTAATTACTTCCTCCATTTTCAAATACTTGCAACAAAGGGAGATTTTTGGTGAGAATATATACTTGCAACAAATTGAATTTTTTATTCACTCACAAAAAATCCCCCTTTGTTGGAAGTATTTGAAAACGGATAAAATACTATAAACTGTCGTATTCCTTTTATTTTTCAACTAAAAGACTTCTCATAAAAGAATTGGTTTTGCTAAATTTTATTTGTATTTTTTTTCCTAATTAAAAGAGCTAGAGTGTCAATATGGTAAGGCATTATCAATTACGCCTCTCTTAAGTCTTAACAAAAGGTTCAATTAAACAAGTTAGCCACGTGTGCTTTGCAATTTGATGCAATCAATATTAATTATTAGTATTTTATTGTAAAAGATTGGGTGTGGAGTTGGTATTATATCTTTGTTTGCTTCTTCAGTATTCTAACCTCCTTTTACTTTGATGTTTTCTTCTACACATGGTTGGATGCACAAAGGTAAGCAAACAACCACAAAAACAACAGCCACTTCTATTGTGAAAATCAAGCTCAAGTGTCGAGGTTCGAAGAGTAGATTCGAAGCTCGAAGTCGTGTGTGCGGAGTCGAAGCGAAAAACGGAAGAACATGGCTAAACCCGGCCGGGTCAGGGAGGACCCGACCGGGTCCGTTGGTCAACATGAGGCAAATCAGCGTTATGGGTGTATACCCGGCAGGGTCAGGGAGGACCCGACCGGATCCGCAAGATGCGCAAGCTTGAAGGAGTTGAAGACCCGCCCGGGTCAGACTAGGCCCGCCCGGGTCGGGGTGCTAAGGTTGCACTGTTGCTGTATTTAATGCCCAGACCCGACCGGGTTGGGGGTGACCCGCTCGGGTCGGGAGGGTAGTCCGAGTATTTTATGCTTCGCGGAGAGTTCTCCTTGTGCCGCAAGATTTTGTATATTTTCTCCTTAGTCAAGATAATTCCTAGTTATGATAGTTTCCTAAGTAAAATAGGTTATATTTAGGAAAGTTGTGAAAGTTGTTAAGTTATCTTATGTGATAAGATAAAGATTGTTGTAACTAGGAAAGATATGTTTAGGTTTCCTAATACTAGTAGATCTAGAGTTTAGGAAAGGTAGGAGCTCTATATAAAGGGGTTTATAGGCTCATGAAAAATAATATGACAGAAAACACAAACACAAGAGAAGGTGTAGTGTAGTCAAGAGAGAGGGGGCACAATGTAAGGTGTCACCATTGAAGAGGGGTGTTGGGAGCAAGTAGCAACAGGAAAACACAAGGTTGTGTGAGTTGCGAGAGTAAACACCATTGATCGTTGTATTACTTATCTTTGTGATAGTGATATTGTTTGGTGGTTTTTTACCCCAAGAGGGGGGTTTTTCCATGTTAAATATTGTGTCTTATTTGCCATTGTCGTGATCTCTTTTATTGTTATTTATCCTTTTGTTGGGCAAGGAAGGATGATTGACGTATGAGCGGATCTCCCCTTCTCGAAATCCCTAACAACTTCTTTTGTTTTTTTGGTTTTCTTTTTGGGCTGGTTTGACAATTCTTCTTACTTAATGTGTGTAGGAAATATGACTAATCAATAGCAGAAATAAAACATAAGCTTATATGGAATAAGGTGTTGGTGTGATAAAGATCACTACCCTAAAGTCGATTTGCCTTGCATTTGTACACACGGAGCCTAGCACTCGTCCAATCAACCGCCATAAAATCTATTCACACACTTTCAATTAGCCTATGTGGTGGCCTAAAGCCTCATCACAAGTATCTTAACTAAACTCATTAAACAACATGATCAAGAAATATGAGGTAGGTAACTTGTTTTATCAACATGGGACAAGAGCAGTTATGATTTTTTTTGAAGCAACTTTGGAGACTATAACTCCAAGAAATGTCAACGTCTACTACATTTTGATTCGTTAATTCCCCACCAATTACATGCTTTAGTAAGTACATGTAGCTCTATAATCAACTTTGCAGCGGAAGACCTTCCTAGTTTAGTTTAGTCGGTGCGCCGGCCGTATTCTCCAATCCGGGAAAGTACAAGGCAAACATTCCTTCATATAACTAAACCTTTATAGCAGTTATAGTAACTCTAGAAATATAGATAGATAGCTTAAGCATAGGTAATGTTACGTAATTTAGTGATCATAAACTTGGATTACATAACCGTCATAGTCACATAAAAAGTAAATTATTCCTCATCGCTACGTCATCCCATCTTCGTATGCATACCTAAAAACAGAAAAACAAACGTCGTGAGCCGAGGCTCAAGAACATACTACTTCTAACAACGTAAATTCATTTCAATTCATTTTATTTGCAAACAGGGGGAAGAGAATATAGTAAAACCATTTCATAAACATACACTTCGAATCAGGAATTTAAAAGTCATTTTCATTAATATAATCTCCATTATCACATTTCATTATCAGAAAACTTCCTTTGGTTACTTGGCGAGTACAACAGAAAGCATAGCCACCAAGGACATAAGTCCCCCATCAGAAGGTGACATATATTGTCATAGCTCATAACAGAAGGCAAAGCCACCGAGGATATTCATCCCCCATCAGAAGGTGGCATATAATGCGATAGATCGTAACATAAGGCAAAACCACCGAGGATATTCATCCCCCATCAGAAGGTGGCATATAATGCCAGACAAAGCCACCAAGGACATTGTCCCCCATCAGAAGGTGACATATAATGCCATAATGCGGGTGCCACCGAGGACGTTGTCCCCCATCAGAAGGTGGTTTTGCCGCCAGATAACAGAACGACACGTGCACGGCCCAGAGAACATAGTATTGCCATTCACCATCTTTGACTTTCATTTATCATGTTTCATTTCTTTTGAGTAATTTTCAAAAATCATAATAAAGTCATTTCATAACAGCATCAAATCATTTACATAGCCAAACATTTTATATCCCGCACACCATATAAAACATAGCATAAACATTATATAAAAGCACAATAAAACGTAGTTGGAAGGGGAGTGCGAGTGTTAGCAGTAGACATTACCTGGAATCTTGCTAATCAACCTTGATTGTAGGGGGAGGCTTGTAATATCTCTTCCTTTTTAATCTAATAATCAATTCAGGAATTAACAAAAGACTTATTAATATTTTATTCTGAATTCTGAGTTTATTGATCCATTTCCATCATGTATCTATTTTAGGACTTATATATATTTAGGACTTTGGTGGTTGATAAAATCCATAGGCATTCTTTCTACTTAACAGCCTAGCGTCTAAGTTATAATTCACGACTTCTGAATATGAACGTCTTATTATAACCATTTCATATTTTATAAATTGAACAATAAGCACATGTTACAATTTTGTGAACTTTAACTTAAAACTTCATCCTATTAGTCGTAGTCCCTTTAAACATATTCGTCATTTTACAATCTAAAACAGTGGTCGTCAGTCTCATCGTTCGTGACTCAGGTTTAATAATTTGTACTTATGGACCTCGTAATATAACACTTTAATTCTTGAAATCTAAATTCTATACATAAGTGTCTGCTACTTTATTATATACAAATTTAACAAGTAAATTATACTTAATTTATATTAATCTTTAGTTGATATATTATAATTATAAATAAATATGAAATACTATCAAGTATTATCACATAGTATATCATTATTTTATAGTTAAGTTTCATAATAACCAAATTTATAATACGTTTTTATTATGTTTGTGTTATTAACTAAATTAGAACATGAACATCAATATAATTGACTAACCATCTTAAATACTCCATTCATTTACTAATTTAATTAAATCAGCCCAACACACTAAGCCCAACAATAAGAGTAATTTATAATGGTATATTTTGGGCTTAAGTACCAAATGAAAACTAAAACTTATAAACAGTAGATGAAGAGGTATCCTCATACCTCTGCTCAAACCGAGCAGTGTTGAACCAGAGAGCAGGGGAGGAAGAACGAGGCTCCGGTGGGCAGCAGCGAGGCGAGGGTGGAGGCAGCAACGTGGAGTGGCGTAACGCCGGTGTTCCGGTGGTGTGCGTGGATAGAGCAGACCAAGCAGAGGAGAGAGAAGAAAGAACTGGGCGAGGGAGAGAGAAGAAGGTCCAGCGAAAGAGGGAGGTCGGCTGGGAGTGGGTTGGGACTCCGACAGCGAGGTTGCACAGGGGTGGTTCGGCACTGTTCGTCGAGCACGGTGCTCCGGTGCAGCAGTTGCTGTGGCGCAAAACAGGGGAGAGGTGGGGCGAGAGAGAGAGAGAGAAAGGGACACGGGATGGGTTTGCGGCGAGTGTGGGGGTTCACCGGCAAGTGGCGCTCGATGTTGGTCGCGCTGGGTGGCGGTGGCAGCGTCCAAAGGTGGTGCTGCGGTGGTGAAAACAGAGGGGTGAGAGAGTGGGAGGTTGTGTGAAAAACAGAGGTGTTTGTGTGGTGTTTTGGGTGGCGGTTTCCGGCAGAAATTTAGACAACTTTCCGGCGAGGTATTGTAGGGAAGTAGTGAATGATGAGTGGATGATTTAAGGGAATAAACATGGCTATTTATAGCCATGGTTGAGCTCCAATTTTTGCTGAATGGGGTTGATGAAATCGATGAAAAATTGGATTATTGGGTGATTTGGTTTGAGTAAGGAATTTTTATTCGAAATTGAGTTTTTGTGTGTAAGAAAAATTCATATTGGGTTAATAATCCTTCGTTGGGTTTTTTGTGAGGAAGAATTGAGATGGAGAAAGAAAACTCAAAGCTACTGTTCCTCTAGTTATTTATTTATTTTTATTTTTTTATTTTCATTAATCTTTATTTCTTTCTCCTTTTCTTTTCCTTTTTATTAACATTATCATTTTGACCCAACTTTTGATTAGAAGTACTTTGTAAAGTTTTAGTAATTGTTTTGTTTATATTATTATTTAATCTCACCTACACTCACACACTTAATTAAAGGGAAAATTTAACCACTAATTATGATTATTTAGTTTAGCCTAGTGTAAAATTTCGAGATATTACATCCTTACCCCCTTAGAAAAGTTTCGTCCTCGAAACTTGCGAAAAATCATAACAACGTTCCATGAAACTAATTTCACCTTTTATTTAGGTTGTTAAAACATAAACGCGTCTTAAAACTATACCGAATAGCATCATAATAGGTAGCAATAGCGTCATGTAATACGAGTTCGTCAATTTTTGCACAACGATTTAAGCCTCAGGAGTAGAGAAGGTTTCATTGTCGTTATTTTCATGTTTATCAGCTTCAGTTGATTGCATCACATATACTCTTCCAGCTTGCGAAGATCTATGTGCGGGGTTTCTGTTAGCATTGGTGTTACTTGTGTTGCCATTATATCCGGAAATCTGTCCGCTTCCTTGAGTTCGTCTAGGACCGTAGTTGTTCATGTTTTGGTTTCGAGAGTCTGGCATGGGACAATCTCTGACCAAGTGGTCTCGCTTACCGCCTCGAAAACATTGACCTGTCCCTCGTCGACAATCCTTTTCCAAATGTCCTTGCTTACCACACTTATTACATTGAAGAGGTTGTCTTTGATAACGATTGTTCCCCGAGTATCCCATGTTAAGCCTCTTGCTGGAGTCGTTGCTTGATCGACCATCCTGGGGTTTTTCTTTTCTTTTACCATTTTCGTATACCTCTTTTCGAAGCTTCATTTTCCGCTCAACGTTGATAGCTCTATCATACAATTCTTGGTAGGACTGACTCATGTGCGCAGCAAGCTTTTCTTGAAGTTCCAAGTTCAAACCACCTTCGAAATGATTCATTCTCTGACGATCTGTAGTTACCAGGTCAGGAGCAAACCGAGCCAGCTCGTTAAACTTCACAGCATATTCCAGGACAGACATGTTCCTTTGCTTCAGCTGGATGAACTCAGATTCCATCTGGAGCTGCAGGGATTGAGGGTAGAATTGGTTTCTCATAACCTCCTTTAGTTTTTCCCATTCGAACCCAGGCTGACTTTGCAGGTTTTTGGCGGTTTTCCACCAAAGATCAGCTTGCCCTTTCAAATAAAATACTGCAAAGTTAACTTTCCATTTTTCGAGGCACTGAATGGCATCGAATAGCTTCTCCATGCTGTAAGCCATTCTTCAAATTCGGTGGGGTCTGGCTTGCTGTCATAAGATGGTGGATTATGCGCAGAAAATCTTTTAAACGTATTCGAGCATTCTTCTTGCTCCGTTTTGGCCCTTTGTCGGTTTGCGTGCAGTAGTTCCATCATCATGAGCCTCATCAAATCCATTCGATTATCGTTTGCAACGTCTCCCGTGGCATCTCCGGATACGGGGTCATTTCGTAAAACGTCAAGTCTTGCCCTTATTTCATCTAGTGAAACATCAGGCTCATGGTTTCCATTTGCGCCATTAGTAGGATCACTTTCACTTGAAGCCATTTCTAATACATTAATTGTATTAGAATTATCACGTGTTCATGCACAAGCATCATATAGTATAAATTATACGGTTTTTTCACCATATACCCATGACAAATTTTTTTTTGCACCGTATACCCTTTCAACTTTCGAAATTCACCATATATCCCTGACGTTTTGAAAAATACTTCAACCTACCCTTATGACTAACGGAAGTCTAACACCGTTAGTCATTAACCCTTAATCCACTACAAGAAAATGCTAAAACAACGACTGTTTCACAGCGACGGTGTGATAAACGGTCTTTATTCTTATATTCGCCGATCGCTTTAAGCCGACGGCGGTCACCGACTGCTTTTGAAGTTGACAACGACGGATAAGCGGTCGCTGATAAACACCGACCGTTTTAAACGGTCGTTAATATTATTATTTTAGATTTGCAATTTTTTTTAGCTCAGGCGACTGTATTAAACGGTCGCTGATGATGAAAAAGGAGATAAAATAAAGTTTGGGAGGAGGGCGCGCGAATTGAAATAAACCCCCAAGCAGTTCAAACTCTTCCACTCCCATTTGAACCCTCGTTCCATCTCCTTCGTTCGCAGAGTGAATTCGAATGTGCGAATCACACTTCGTTCCATCTCCTTCGTCATTCTCACTGGTTTGCCCATTTGAAACCTGAATTTCTCCTTCCTTTTTTCCTTCATTTTATTTATCGAACTTGCCGACGACTTGTTTTCAGCAGCGAAATTCTCCGACGAAATTCCTCTCTCCGGCACTGATTTTGCTGAAGGTAAATACTATTTCTTGAGTTCCTTGAAGCCATTGAAGCTTCCTCCACCTTCCTCCAACGACCGGCTACAGGTAATACCCTTTATTTTTGCTCAAACCCTAGATTTTGCGTTGAGAATTGAGTTTTTGAATCTTTCGATTTTGAGCTTAGTTTTTGATATGCAGTAGTTTGTGAAGTGATTTGAGTGTGTGATTTTATTTGTGTTGTTAAAATTCGGTGTTTGATGTGAAATTCAATTTAGGTTTTGAGTTTCGATTTTCTATTTTGTTCGACATTTTGATTTTTTTTTTCCCGATGCGATTAAAAGTCTACATGATTTGTTTCGTAAGTTACTTCGTTGTTCGTGTGTTTGAATTTTGGCTCCAATTTTTTCATTGTTTTCATTTTTGATGGGTTTTGTTTTTGGTTCATTTGATTCCATTTTTGTTTTTGGTCAATTTCATCTGGGCTTATGTTATGTAGAAGAACCTATTGGTACCTGCTAGGTTGTCTAGACGACTGTAATCTGGGATTCCTTTTGATTTCCTCCTGTAAATTAGCTACTAGAAAAGATTGAAGTTCAATTGTGGAACTAGAAAAGATATGGATTATTAAGTTCTACTGTATACAGTAAAGACAGACTTTATTATTGTAATGACAAAAAGTTTCATTTGATCTTTGTGATATTAATATTTAGATTACTATACTATCATGATACGAGTTACATCAATGTTTTGAAGTAATAAGGAACTTGTATATGGTAACTTGAGTATTGGAGTTAAATCGTTGGCATAAGCTATGGTGTTAATTTATTAGGGAGTTAAATATTAGCTACTACGGGAGTTCGTTTACTGAATTAGCGGAGATTGAATATTGTGATGTCATTGTTTCAAATTTTAGGCAGGATGTTATTGACTTGCTATGGGGATTAATGATAGAATTCATGCTGAATGCTGCCTCTTTATGTTTGGTGTATATGCTTCCAATTACCGGCCCCTACGGCTTATCGGCGTGATTACACTTCGTATCTTTGCATTTTTGTATTTGTGGATCTTTGTGTAGATCGTCTTGTCGGTGAAGGGGGGAGTGGAGGGTGGGGGGCAGAGAAAGGGGGGGGGAGTTGGGAAGAGGGGAAGTGTAGGGGCGGGGGTCGGCAGGGGGACGGTGCGGGGGGGTAGTGAAGGGAGGAGTAGTGCATTTTGGGGGCGTGAAGGGGTTGGGGGCCCAGGGTGTGCGGGGGATTGGGAAAGGGGGGACTGCAGGCGGGGGTGGGGGTGCGGGGTGTCGGTGAAGGGGGGGAAGTGAAGGGGTGGGGGAGTGCGGGGTGGGGGGAGTGCGGGGGGGGGGGGGGAGTGTAGGGGGTTGGGAAGGGGGGAGTGCAGGGCAGGGGGTCAGTGAAGGGGGGGAAGTGAAGGGGGGGAGTACTTTAGTTTTGAAGTTACACCTTTCATACTTTAATGTATTTATAATTTATTTCAATTTTTTTATTTAATCTTGCGCGTTTCTAATTTCTTTCATTTTAGGTAATCATGTCTAATCCTAAGGGCCGCGGAGGTCGAGCTGGCTTAGGTGGAAGCCAAGGTCGTGGGAATTTGATTCCCAGGGAGCTTTTTCAGTCACCAGAAGTAGAAGGAAGCCAGAACCGTATGTCAGAGACACAGGGAGATGATTCACAGGCACGTGACTTTGGTAACCACGTACCGGAGACTCCGAACACTCATACGGAGGAAGGTGAAGGTTCGAACCGTGCACCAAGAAAGGTTTTAAGCCCTACTGGATTGTGGTAAGTTCGTAAGCTACTATATGCTTCATGATATTTGTATGAAATGATATTCACAATTCACGTGTTTGTTTGGTTATCAATTCAGGTTTGATGATAACAAGGTTAGTGGGTCCATCACTGACATTTTGCAGGGCCATTTTCGACAACCTTGGTTCAATTACAGTTAAGTAGACAATGCAACAAAGACGCATTGGTGGAACATTTTCACAGTATGTATGAATCAAATTATGAAAAATGAAATTGATTATATTACTTTATTAATAACTTTGTTTAATGTTTGATTAAAGGGTATTTACGAGTGGGCTCCTGAGTTAGATGGCCTAGTGAGGAAGGATTACAAGAAAAAAGCTTCATCTCGTCTGAGAGACTTGCGATACTGGGTGCTTAAGAAAGCCAAAGAAAGACCAAAATGGTTGGGGGAGACGATCTACGAAGACATGAAGAAGAGAAGTGAAGAGCCCACATTTCGGGAAAAATGCGAACGAGCGAAGAAGAACGAAAGAGGTGGCTCCCTGTCTAATCCAATTGAGCCGTCACACTTTCAGGGTTCTATTTCGGCGGCACAGCATGCTAGAAAGATGGTAAAAATGTTTCATATCTACTACTTAGTGTAATTTACATGACATTTTCGATATGAGTAAAAAAATGACCTTTGTTCAACAATGTGTACAGGCAAAGTGTAGAGGAGGAGTACTCCCTACCGCTCCCGAGTTGTTCTTGAAGACTCATTTTAAGACTGTTCCTGGAAAAGGAGAAATTCCAGCAAACAAGAAAGCAAAGCAAATCTCGGTACATACTTCTAAACATATATTTATAAGTAGTTTTGATTGAAAATACACCTTAAAAATATATTTTAGGCCATGTTACTTGAAAATGAATGAATACGAGTAGTTCGATGTTAGTTTAAGTTATAAACAACTCAAACATCATATATATAGTTAGTTTAATGTATTTATAAGTTGTTTTGATTGAAAATACACAATATAGGAAAGTTAGAACCAAATATAGGCCTTTTGAGGCCATTTTAGGCCATTTTACTTGAAAATGAGTGAATATGAGTAGTTTGATGTTAGTTTAAGTTATAAACACCTCAAACATCATATATATAGTTAGTTTAATGTAATTGTAAGTTGTTTTGATTGAAAATACACAATATAGGCAAGTTAGAACCAAATATAGGTCTTTTGAGGCCATTTTAGGCCATTTACTTGAAAATGTATGAATATGATTAGTTTGATGTTAGTTTAAGTTATAAACAACTCAAACATCATATATATAGTTAGTTTAATATATTTATAAGTTGTTTTGATTGAAAATACACAATATAGGAAAGTTAGAACCAAATATAGGCCTTTTAAGGCCATTTTAGGCCATTTTACTTGAAAATGTATGAATATGATTAGTTTGATGTTAGTTTAAGTTATAAACAACTCAAACATCATATATATAGTTAGTTTAATGTATTTATAAGTTGTTTTGATTGAAAATACACAATATAAGAAAGTTAGAACCAAATATAGGTCTTTTGAGGCCATTTTAGGCCATTTTACTTGAAAATGAATGAATACGAGTAGTTTGATGTTAGTTTAAGTTATAAACACCTCAAACATCATATGTATAATTAGTTTAATGTAATTGTAAGTTGTTTTTATTGAAAATACACAATATAGGAAAGTTAGAACCAAATATAGACCTTTTGAGGCCATTTTAGGCCATGTTACTTGAAAATGAATGAATACGAGTAGTTTGATGTTATTTTAAGTTATAAACAACTCAAACATCATACATATAGTTAGTTTAATGTATTTATAAATTGTTTTGATTGAAAATACACAATATAGGAAAGTTAGAACCAAATATAGGCCTTTTGAGGCCATTTTACTTGAAAATGAATGAATACGAGTAGTTTGATGTTAGTTTAAGTTATAAACAACTCAAACATCATACATATAGTTAGTTTAATGTATTTATAAGTTGTTTTGATTGAAAATACACAATATAGGAAAGTTAGAACCAAATATAGGCCTTTTGAGGCCATTTTACTTAAAAATGAATGAATACGAGTAGTTTGATGTTAGTTTAAGTTACAAACAACTCAAACATCATACATATAGTTAGTTTAATGTATTTATAAGTTGTTTTGATTGAAAATACACAATATAGGAAAGTTAGAACCAAATATAGGCCTTTTGAGGCCATTTTACTTGAAAATAAATGAATACGAGTAGTTTGATATTAGTTTAAGTTATAAACAACTCAAACATCATATATATAGTTAGTTTAATGTATTTATAAGTTATTTTGATTGAAAATACACAATATAGGAAAGTTAGAACCAAATATAGACCTTTTGAGGCCATTTTAGGCCATTTTACTTGAAAATGTATGAATATGATTAGTTTGATGTTAGTTTAAGTTATAAACAACTCAAACATCATATATATAGTTAGTTTAATGTATTTATAAGTTGTTTTGATTGAAAACACACAATATAGGAAAGTTAGAACCAAATATAGGCCTTTTGAGGCCATTTTACTTGAAAATGAATGAATACGAGTAGTTTGATGTTAGTTTAAGTTATAAACAACTCAAACATCATATATATAGTTAGTTTAATGTATTTATAAGTTGTTTTGATTGAAAATACATAATATAGGAAAGTTAGAACCAAATATAGGCCTTTTGAGGCCATTTTAGGCCATTTTACTTGAAAATGTATGAATATGATTAGTTTGATGTTAGTTTAAGTTATAAACAACTCAAACATCATATATATAGTTAGTTTAATGTATTTATAAGTTGTTTTGATTGAAAATACACAATATAGGAAAGTTAGAACCAAATATAGGCCTTTTGAGGCCATTTTAGGCCATTTTACTTGAAAATGAATGAATACGAGTAGTTTGATGTTAGTTTAAGTTATAAACAACTCAAACATCATACATATAGTTAGTTTAATGTATTTATAAGTTGTTTTGATTGAAAATACACAATATAAAGTTAGAACCAAATATAGGCCTTTTGAGGCCATTTTACTTGAAAATGAATGAATACGAGTAGTTTGATGTTAGTTTAAGTTATAAACAACTCAAACATCATACATATAGTTAGTTTAATGTATTTATAAGTTGTTTTGATTGAAAATACACAATATAGGAAAGTTAGAACCAAATATAGGCCTTTTGAGGCCATTTTAGGCCATTTTACTTGAAAATGTATGAATATGATTAGTTTGATATTAGTTTAAGTTATAAACAACTCAAACGTCATATATATAGTTAGTTTAATGTATTTATAAGTTGTTTTGATTGAAAATACACAATATAGGAAAGTTAGAACCAAATATAGGCCTTTTGAGGCCATTTTAGGCCATTTTACTTGAAAATGAATGAATACTAGTAGTTTGATGTTAGTTTAAGTTATAAACACCTCAAACATCATATATATAGTTAGTTTAATGTAATTATAATTTATTTTTATTGAAAATACACAATATAGGAAAGTTAGAACCAAATATACGCCATTTTGGCCACTTTATATTACTTGAATATGAGTATATTTAACCAAATGCAGGAGACATACTATAAGAAGCTGGATCATTGTACCATTCAGGGGTCACAGCGAACCCACGATCCGTTGTATTGGGAGACAGTTGGGGGGAGGAACAGAGGAAAAGTTCAGGGTTTGGGTCTGGGAGATCATTTGTACTACAACTCTTCATCAGGGCGAGGAGATGGCGGCTCTTCACAACCATATGAGCCGTCCATTTTTTCTCAGATTGAGGTGCAGGTGGAGGCAAAGGTCGCTGCGCGGATGGAAGAGGTGGAGGCAATGGTCGCAGCACGGGTGGAAGCGTCAAGTCGGGCCATCGTAGAGGAAATGATGAGGAACATGTCTACTTTCGGCCACATGTCCTCAGATTGCAACCCAGGTCCCCCCTCCACAACGCAGACCAGACGATGACCCAGGGTTTGGTGGTGGCGGTAGTGCTACAGAGACACCCTTGGCAGTGTAGTTTTTTTGGTTTTGGCAACTAGGTAACTAACTTATAATTGGATATAGTTAGTCTAACTATATGCATTTAGTGTCAATATTTATCGGCATCTCGCTTTGTTTCTAGATGTGTCGGGTTATTTTTTTTGGAACCCGACTTCTACTTTATTTCTCGACACCGGGATCTATTTTGCGTACATATATTTAATCTAGGTAGTTTGTCTAACTATAGACATTTAGTGTCTATATTTATCGGCATCTAGCTTATTAGTTTCTAGCTTTGTCGATATATATTTTTTGTAAACACCGACTTCTACTTTATTTCCCGACATCGGGATCTATTTTGTGTACATAATTGTAATCTATTTCATGTAATTATACAAGTATCTATGTAAATTGTAATATATATCAAAATTGCATATTTTTGTAATTGAAAAAATTGAATGCGATGGAGGAACAGCTTTAGTGTGGTCCACAAGCATGCAGCTGTGCAGGTACAGGTTTAATTATTATTAAGAACAATAATATTCTAAATAATATTATTTTAAAATAACAACGACGGCTAAACATTAAATCAACGACGGCTAGGCAATCGCTGTAAGGTACTCTATGCATCCATGGACATCCACATCAACGACTGCTTTTATACAATAGCGACGGTTTTTAACAGACGTTGAATCAGCGATATCAACGACGGTTTGTAACAGTCGGTGAAACACCGACGGTTAACAACGCTCGGTGAATCAGCGACTGTTAAAAATCGTCGCTACTTTACCGTCTGTTTAAAACAGTCGTTGGCGTGGAGTCAACGTCGGTTTTTGTAAACGGTCGCTGATGCGCAGGAAACCGTCGTTGAAATTTTTACCGACGGCTTGACGGTCGTTGATTCCAATATCAGCGACCACCCTTCCAACGACTGCATTTCAACGACTGCTAGCCGTCGTTGATATTTTAGCGACGGTTTTGTTTTGATCACCGATGGCTTTTAGCCGTCGTTAATTACCACATTTCTTGTAGTGATCCCCCCTCTAACCCTAATTTAACTAACCTAAACCTAACCCCTAATCCCCCTTTAACCCTAACCCTAACCACCCAACCCCAGCCCTTCCCCCTCCCACCTCAACAGCCCCCCTGAAACCTGCGCACCACCCCTCGCAACAACTCAAACCGGCGCACCATCCTCGCCCAACCTCCGAAACCGGTGCACCACCCTCGCACAACCTCCGAGAAACCGGCACACCACCCTCGCACCACCCCGAAAACCCTTCGCACCACCCCGAAAACCCTTCGCACCACCCCGAAAACCCTTCGCACCACCCCGAAAACCCTTCGCACCACCCCGAAACCCTTCGCACCACCCTCGCAGCACCCCTAAAACCTCGCACCTCCCTGAAAAACTCCGACAATTATCCTCGCACCTCCCGATAAAAGTCGATTTCGTCCCGTAGCCACCGATTGACATAAGACAACTTGATAGGGGGAGGGGTTGCGCGATTTTGCGGGGGGAGGGGAGGTTGCGCGATTTTGCGGGGAGAGGGGGTTGTGTTCTTTGCGGGCGGCGGAAGGGGAGGGGGTGCGTTCTTGCGGGCGGCGGAAGGGGGAGGGTTGCGTGTCGTCGGGTGGCGGAGGAGGGGGGGTTCGGGGGTGGTGGGGAGGGGGACTGCGGTGGTGGGATTGGGGGTGGGGGTAGGGGTGGGGGATGGGGTTAGGGTTAGGGTATTAGGGATAGGGTATTAGGGTTAGGGTTAGAGTTAGATTTAGGTTAGTTAATTAGGATTATAGGGTGATTAGGGGTTAATGACTAACGGAGTTTAACGACGTTAGTCATTAAGGGTAACTGGATGTATTTTTTCAAAAGTGAGGGGTATATGGTGAATTTCAAAAGTCGAAAGGGTATATGGTGCAAAAAAAAAAATTTGTCAGGGGTATATGGTGAAAAAACCGTAAAATATATAAAATATTTCCCCGTCCCGTTCCTAACACTCACGCTCATATTCATTTTATTTACCATTTTCATAATCATATACATTTCCTTCTTAAAACCATTTTATAACTTTATAATCTAATTGTTAATAATTCTTTTATTAATATTTATATCCTATTTCTCATTTTAACTTTCTTTTTTCCTAAAAACTCGTTGGCATGAAATTCCGATTTTCACTTATGGTCTTCAGAACCTTTACTATGATACCACTCTGTAACGCCCTGACTTCTAAGCATTATTATTAGGTTAATTAATTACAAAGATTAGCAGCGGAAGACCTTCCTAGCTTAGTCGGTGCGTCACTGTCGTACTCTCCACCCGGGAAAGTACAAGGCAAAACTAAACCTCTATAGCCGTTATAGTAACTCTAGAAATATAGATAGATAGCTTAAGCATAGCTAATGTTACGTAATTTAGTGATCATAAACTTGGATTACATAACCGTCATAGTAACATAAAAAGTAAATTATTCCTCACTGCTACGTCATTCCATCTTCGTATGCATACCTAAAACAGAAAAACAAAACGTCATGAGCCGAGGCTCAGTAACATACTACTCTAACAACGTAAATTCATTTCAATTCATTTTATTTGCAAACAGGGAGAAGAGAATATAGTAAAACCATTTCATAAACATACACTTCGAATCAGGAATTTAAAAGTCATTTTAATTAATATAATCTTCCATTATCACATTTCATTATCAGAAAAATTCCTTTGGTTACTTGGCGAGTACAACAGAAAGCATAGCCACCGAGGACATAAGTCCCCCATCAGAAGGTGACATATAATGTCATAGCTCATAACAGAAGGCAAAGCCACCGAGGATATTCATCCCCCATCAGAAGGTGGCATATAATGCCATAGATCGTAACATAAGGCAAAACCACCGAGGATATTCATCCCCCATCAGAAGGTGGCATATAATGCCAGACAAAGCCACCGAGGACATTGTCCCCCATCAGAAGGTGACATATAATGCCATAATGCGGGTGCCACTGAGGACGTTGTCCCCCATCAGAAGGTGGTGTTAACAGAACGACACGTGCACGGCCCAGAGAACATAGTACTGCCATTCACCATCTTTGACTTTCATTTATCATGTTTCGTTTCTTTTGAGTAATTTTCAAAAATCATAATAAAGTCATTTCATAACATCATCAAATCATTTACATAGCCAAACATTTTATATCCCGCACACCATATAAAACATAGCATAAACATTATATAAAAGCACAATAAAACGTAGTTGGAAGGGGAGTGCGGGTGTTAGCAGTAGACATTACCTGGAATCCTGCTAATCAACCTTGATTGTAGGGGGAGGCTTGTAATATCTCTTCCTTTTTAATCTAATAATCAATTCAGGAATTAATAAAAGACTTATTAATATTTTATTCTGAATTCTGAGTTTATTGATCCATTTCCATCATGTATCCATTTTAGGAGTTATATATATTTAGGACTTTGGTGGTTGATAAAATCCATATGCATTCTTTCTACTTAACAGCCTAGCGTCTAAGTTATAATTCACGACTCCTGAATATGAACGTCTTATTATAACCATTTCATATTTTATAAATTGAACAATAAGCACATGTTACAATTTTGTGAACTTTAACTTAAAACTTCATCCTATTAGTCGTAGTCCCTTTAAACATATTCGTCATTTTACAATCTAAAACAGTGGTCGTTAGTCTCATCGTTCGTGACTCAGGTTTAATAATTTGTACTTATGGACCTCGTAATATAACACTTTAATTCTTGAAATCTAAATTCTATACATAAGTGTCTGCTACTTTATTATATACAAATTTAACAAGTAAATTATACTTAATTAATATTACTCTTTAGTTGATATATTATAATTATAAATAAATATGAAATACTATCAAGTATTATCACATAGTATATCATTATTTTATAGTTAAGTTTCATAATAACCAAATTTATAATACGTTTTTATTATGTTTGTGTTATTAACTAAATTAGAACATGAACATCAATATAATTGACTAACCATCTTAAATACTCCATTCATTTACTAATTTAATTAAATCAGCCCAACACACTAAGCCCAACAATAAGAGTAATTTATAATGGTATATTTTGGGCTTAAGTACCAAATGAAAACTAAAACTTATAAACAGTAGATGAAGAGGTATCCTCATACCTCTGCTCAAACCGAGCAGCGTTGAACCAGAGAGCAGGGGAGGAAGAACGAGGCTCCGGTGGGCAGCAGCGAGGCGAGGGTGGAGGCAGCAACGTGGGGTGGCGTAACGCCGGTGGTCCGGTGGTGTGCGTGGGTAGAGCAGACCAAGCAGAGGAGAGAGAAGAAAGGACTGGGCGAGGGAGAGAGAAGAAGGTCCAGCGAAAGAGGGAGGTCGGCTGGGAGTGGGTTGGGGCTCCGACAGCGAGGTTGCACAGGGGTGGTTCGGCGCTGTTCGTCGAGCACAATGCTCCGGTGCAGCAGTTGCTGTGGCGCAAAACAGGGGAGAGGTGGGACGAGAGAGAGAGAGAAAGGGACACGGGATGGGTTTGCGGCGAGTGTGGGAGTTCACCGGCAAGTGGCGCTCGCTGCTGGTCGCGCTGGGTGGCGGTGGTGAAAACAGAGGGGTGAGAGAGTGGGAGGTTGTGTGAAAAACAGAGGTGTTTGTGTGGTGTTTTGGGTGGCGGTTTCCGGCAGAAATTTAGACAACTTTCCGGCGAGGTATTGTAGGGAAGTAGTGAATGATGAGTGGATGATTTGAGGGAATAAACATGGCTATTCATAGCCATGGTTGAGCTCCAATTTTTGCTGAATTGGGTTGATGAAATTGATGAAAAATTGGATTATTGGGTGATTTGGTTTGAGTAAGGAATTTTTATTCGAAATTGAGTTTTTATGTGCAAGAAAAATTCATATTGGGTTAATAATCCTTCGTTGGGTTTTTTGTGAGGAAGAATTGAGATGGAGAAAGAAAACTCAAAGCTACTGTTCCTCTAATTATTTATGTATTTTTATTTTTTTATTTTCATTAATCTTTATTTCTTTCTCCTTTTCTTTTCCTTTTTATTAACATTATCATTTTGACCCAACTTTTGATTAGAAGTACTTTGTAAAGTTTTAGTAATTGTTTTGTTTATATTATTATCTAGTCTCACCTACACTCACACACTTAATTAGAGGGAAAATTTAACAACTAATTATGATTATTTAATTTAACCAAGTGTAAAATTTCGAGATATTACACCAGATTTAATACTAGTATTGATTGAGAAATGAAGAGGGCAGCTCCAATCCCTCCGTTGCGCAATGTTTTGTGCACTGTTTTGGGAGAAAACTAGGAATAATGTATTATAATGTGGGTCTCGTCAAAAAGTAAAATTAGATTGGAGAGAGAGTGTTTAAAAGGGGGAAAAGTAAATAAAAGTGAGGTAAGTAAGAGAAGGTGGAGTTAAAAAGCAAAAATAGATCGGAGAGAGATTGTACCAAAATGTAATAAAGCACAATGTATAAAACATTACAGAACGTCCAAATGGGGAAAGTGCACAAAATATTGCAGAACACATTGAGTATATGCTCTCTAAGTAGTTAGTTTAACACGGAAAATTCTTTGAGAGTCGTCCTAAATAAAAGCCACCAAAGTCTTTAGAAATCAAGTTAATAATTACCACACATTTTGACATATATGTTTTAATAAATGTATAGTCATCTTATAGATTTTGCACAGCCATCATGTATTAATATCCATCTAACACAAATAATTACACATGATAACATGTTTGAACACAAATAGTGAAATAGTTAGGCATGCACATGCCTTTAATTAATGTTTAAGTCGTATTATGATTCTAAATGAGCGAGGAAGTATACTGACTTAATTCTTTTGACGATAATTTGATGGTGCTACAGTAACGTGGGTTTGGTGTACCTAATAGTTCTAACAGCTAGAGTATCTAGTACGAAGAAAAAAGAAAAATGTGAGATTAAATTTCTGAAAGCACTATAAATACTCGTAATAGTGATATTTTTTTTGTCCCCTTTTAATCAATAAGTAGGTCCCTTCTTGATCAAAAATACTATTGTATTAATTATTGATTGGTGACATGAGAAATATCACTCGAGAAGTTAGGTCTTGTTTCTTTGACTTATTTCATATAGTTGATTCGCTTCATTTCAAGAAAGTAATAATTAATAGTTAATAATTAATATTTAATAATTAATGGTAATGGTTAAGCGTTAAGGATTAACGATTGACGATTAACAATTAACAATTAATGATAAATAATTAACAATTAACCATGAAATAATTAATATTTAAAATTATTAGTTAATCATCATTAATTATCAATTAATTAAAAACTATTAATTTTTAATTACGTACTCCCTCCGTTCCCTTTTGTTCTTCTTGTTTGGAATCGGGGAGAGAATTAAGAAAAATGAATATTTCATTAAGGGAAGTAATTAATATAATAAGATTCTTACTTGAGAAGAGAGTTATTGGTTTTTTTATTTAGTATAATGGGAAAAAGTAATAAATGTGTGTTGAAAAGTGAATTTTAGGGGAGTAATTTAGATAGTGGGTAAACTTTTATTTAATGTGATGGGTGAATAGTAACAAATATGGTTCATTTTACTATAAAAAAAGTGGATAAGTTGTAGTTAAAAATATAATAAATTCTAAACAAGAAGAACATTTAGGAATTCCATTTTGGGAAACAAGAAGAACAAAGGGAACGGAGGGAGTACAAGATAAGTGATATTAAATAAATATTAATTAAAAAATAATAATTAAGTATTACAGTAGTTAATAATTATTAATTATTGAATATCCAATTAATAATTAATAAATATTAGATATTAATTAATAATTAATAAATATGAACAACTAATTAATAAGTATTATTTTTTGACTTAATTATTTGTTATTAACAAAAAAACTATTAATTATCAATTATAAATTAATAATTATTAAATATTAAGTATTTAATAAGTAGTAATAACCAATTATTTTGTATTCAATTATTAATTAAAATTTGCTATACAATTCAGTTTAGATCACTTCAATTCAGTTCAGTTCAGTTAAGTTCAATTCAGATTAGTTCAGTTCAGTCCAAAGAAACAGGGCCTTAGTTGTTTTTATTTTTGTTTCATATAAACATTGCTTAGAATAATAGAATTACAATGACGGAGGAAAACAGGGCAAAGAAGATAATACAGAAGGTGCAATAAGGGGGCATATTAGGGAATGAATGAACTTGTACTTCATTGGTTTCTTTTAAATGCAATAAAAAGATGTATTTTTCTTAGATTTTTTTATAAAAAAGAAAAAATAAGAGGAAGATTTCTTCAAGTTATATCCTTTTGAAATTAAGAAGATTTGGTTAATATTAATTTGCAAGGGACAAATATCATTTTTATTATCTTTACCTATTTTCTTTTAAGGTGTCATAATAAACAAAAAAATAAAAGATAAAATAAGATACTTACTTATGCAATAGAATTCCATCTACATAAATTTTCTTTTCCAAACACAATATTAGAATGTTAGTAGCCATATAGATAAAATTTATACTCACTATGACAAAGTAAGGGTGTGTTTAGATAAGTGAGATCAACTTTGTTCATATAAGATTAGGTCTAATTAGTTACAGAAAAATAAATCACAAGGATCAATTGACTAATATGGTACCCAAAAAAAATGACCTAATAAATTGACCACATACAGCAAAGAGGCTAGAACTTTTCAATTTTTCCAATTATTTATTCATTTAAGTGCATGAAGTTCATGCACTTATTGTTCTATTTACTTCCTCCGTTTTCTTTTAGTTGTTACAATTGAAATTTTTTATCTCTCACAAATATTCCCAACTATAGCAACTAAAATAAAACAGAAGAAGTAGATTATTTGGCTACTTGTTTATTAATTTCCCTTTTTCTTTCACATTATTTATCTGCCCTTTGGTCCTTCCCTCTTCCCCAATCAAAGTAGTTTTACTTGCTTGTTGCGTTGTGTTATCTGACTTTGAAGGTATTATAATTTTGTGTTTTGCTTTATAAGGTTAAGGAGTTACTCTAGTTGTCATATGGTTTAATTTTGAAGTGGAACATCTTTAGTTGAAGTGGACTTACATTCCATTGTAACGAGCGTGGCTGAATGAAATACATGCATGCAAAGATGCCGATTATTAAGAATATCTAGGCTAATTGTCACTTGAGCTCATTTTGTTAACCATTTGTTATCGAAACAACTTTAACCAATTTGTCGATAAGCATTATTTCTTTTTTTTTTTTACACCAGATAAATAAATGGGTCATATCACGAGTGCACGAGTGTCTGACAAGAAAAACTCGCAAATGTGGGGCATGCATATTGCCTATACGAATGCCTGCTTTTTGGGCGCCTTCCTTAGGCTATGTTCAGTTCACCTTATTTTTACTTATTTCAGATCAGATCAGATCAGATCAGACCAGATCAGATCAGACCAGATCAGATCAGATTAGATCAGATCAGATCAGAAAAAATAAGTTCAGATCAGATCAGATCAGCTCAGATCAGATAAGTTCAGATAAGTTTAGATCAGATCAGATCAGATAAGTTCATATTATGCTTATATTTTAAAACTTATTTAATATTACGGTTTTTTCACCAGGTACCCCTGAGGTTTCACAATATTCACCTGGTACCCTCGAGTTTTCAACAATTCACCTGGTGCCCCTGTGGTTTTGAAAAACCATCAGAATACCCTTAATGACTAACGGCCGTCAACTCCGTTAGTCATTAAGGCTAAATCAACGAAATTAACCCCTAACTACCCTAATTAATACTAATTAATCCTAATTAACTCTAATGAAACCTAATTAATACTTATAAACCCTAATTAACCTATCTCTCTCCCTAACCCCTAACCCACCACCCGACACCCGACCCCACCCTCCCACCACCCCACCACCCTTGGCCCCCAACCCCACCCCAAAGAACCCCCTCCCCCCACCCCCAAGAACCTCCTCCCCCACCCCACGTAGCCCCTTCCCCACTCCCACCCCCCGCAACCCCTCCCCCACCCCCTCGCAGCCCCTCCCCCACCTCCTCGCAGCGCCTCCCCCACCCCCTCGCAGCGCCTATCCCACCCCTTGCGCAGTCCCTCCCCCCCCCGCGCGGCCCCCGAGTCGATTTCCCTCCCCTCCCTCCCACCCCCGTCGACTTTCGCTCCCTCCCTCCCCATTCCCGTCGAATTTCGCTCCCCCTCCCCCACCCCGTCGAATTTCCCTTGACCTTTTGGTTCCTAGGCCACTTGAAGAACAGACCATCGGGGTTTTATTGACTTGTTGTATTTGCATTTGTTTTGGCTAGAGGAAACTCGACGAGGGTGGGGAGGGAGCGAGGGTGGGCAAATCGACGGTGGTGGGAGAGGGAGGAGGGGGGAAATCGACTAAGGCCGAGCGGGGGTGGGGGGGGCGCGAGGGGGGGGGGGCGCCGCGAGGGGGTGTAGGGAGGGACTGCGCGGGGGGTGGGGATGAGGGAGGGATGCGGGGGTGGAGGTGGGGGTCAGCTGGGTAGGGGAGGGGCGAAGGGTGGGAGGGGGTGGTGGGAGGTTTAGGGTTAGGGTTTAGGGTTAGGAGTTAGGGTTAGGGTAGGGTTAGAAGTTAGGGTTAATTAAGTTTTTTTAGGGTCATAGTTAACGGAAAGTTGACGGTAGGGTCATGTCGAGAATTTTTCAAAACCACAAGGGCACCTGGTGAATTTTTGAAACGCGAGGGTACCAGGTGAATATTAAGAAACCTCGGGGGTACACGGTGAAAAATCCGTTATTATTATTATCATCATCATGATTATTATGATTATTAGTATTACTAATGCTATTATTATTATTGTAATAATTATTATTATTGTTGTTGTTATTATTATTATTATTATTAATATTCACTAGTGGAAAAACAAGGAAGGGTTGCGGTCAAAATGACCCTAAGGGCTGCGTTTTGGCCGCCAGCCCCTTTCCATAGCAAACCCTTCAATAGATAAGAAGGGCTGCGGTTTTTAGCCGCATGACCCTTCACAACGAAGGGCGGTTTAGGCCAAAAAACGCAGCCCTTATAAGCTTGAAGGGCTGCGTTTTTCTTAAACCGCACCCTTCTCTATGTGAAGGGTCGCGGTTTTAAGCCTAAACCGCATGACCCTATTTAAGTGAAGGGGCTGCGGTTTAGGCTTAAAACCGCAGACCCTTCACATTCAAATTTTTTTTTTTTTAAAAATAAATTGCACCCTCCACCCCCGCCCACCCCTGCGCCCAAAGACACCCCACCCCCTGCCCACCCCAAGACCCCCCCACCCCGCCCACCCCCCGCCCGCCCAAAGACACCCCACCCCCTGCCCACCCCAAAGCCCCCCCACCCCCGCCCACCCCCGCGCCCAGCCACACCCCACCCCCGCCCACCCCAAAGACCCCCCACCCCCCGCCCACCCCGCGCACCCCAAAACACCCCACCCTTGCCCACCCCCGCCCCCCTCACCCCACCCCCGCCCACCCCCTTGCACTCCCACCTAGGGGTGTGCACTTTTGGACCGGGACCGGAATTCGGACCGAACCGGACCGGACCGGACCGGAATGGACCGGACCGGAAAATTCGGTCCGGTCCCCCGGTCCATGAAAAGTTGAGATTCCGGGTTTCGGTCCGGTCCGGTCTAAAACCTGGAATTTTCGGTCCGGGCCGGCGGACCGGAATTCCGCTTTTTTTTTTTAAAAAAAGTTTAAAGGTTAAAAAAAAGTTTAAAACTTAAAAAGTTAGAAAGTTAAAACCTCATATTTATTGCCTTTAAGATTATTGCTTTTAGAATTATTATATTTTAATATATTGAATTTATTAATATATTTAAATCAAAGAAAAAGTTTTTTTTATTAAAAAAATATTAATTCCGGTCCAAACGGTCCAAAAGGCCGGACCGACCGAATTTTCCTCGGTCCGGTCCCGGTCCAAAAGAATTTTGGATTCCGGTCCACCGGTCCAACCGGTCCAACCGGTCCGGTCCGGTTTTGGGACCGGTGCACACCCCAACTCCCACCCCCAACCCACACCGCCCACCCCCCTCCACTCCCCGCCCCCGCCCTGCCCCTGCCCCGCCCCCACCCCCCTTCACTCCCCGCACCCCCACCCCACCCCACCCTCTCGCCACCTCCTCCACCCATTCTTGCCAGCCACCCCCGAGACCCAACCCGGCCCATAGCCCGGCCAAAGACCCCCCACCATGGCAGCTCCCCCCCCACCCCCCACCCAAAACCTCCCTTTGACACAAAAAAAAAAAACGATCAAATTGCAATAATAATATATGACAAGTTTTTGAACGTAATATAATAATTAACTTTAAATATGTATATATTTAATAATGTGAAAAATGTACATAGAATTAATACAAACTAGTAGATGTATCATAAGCAATCATCGCAAATGTGGGACGCCAACTTATCCCGAACTTCATGTAATTCGTTTGTGGTGAAGGCCCTCAAACGTGGTGTGTTATTCATATAAACCTTGCAAAACAACCAAGGAATAAACACATAATATAAGAATTCAATCATTTACGTACCGTAGTTAGTAGTTCTAAAAATGACATATACCTTCCCGAAATTCAATCAAAAATAAATGCAAGCCTAAAACTCTACACACTAGTTATATTATACCTTATATTATCATATTGAAAAAGAAAATGGAGTTAAATGAAGCGATAAGTACGAATTAGACGTGAAAAGGCAAAAATAGGCCTAAAATGCCCTTTTCGTTCCCAAAATTCAACCTACAACAATTGCAAACCTAAAAATCTACACAATAGTTACATTATGCCTCATATTATCATGTTAAAAATGAATTTGGGGTTAAATGACTCGATAAATACGATTTGGAAGCGTAAAAGGCAAAAATAGGCCTAGAAATGACATTTTCGTTCCCAAATATATGCATGTGCTACTTTGGTTTCTAAACCAATTAATACCTATTACCAATCGATCTAATCTAAACTAACATATACTAATAAGTTACATTTTGAAGATCATCGGCGTTAGTGCACTGGTTGATGATATCGAACATGTACCTCAGCACGTAATAGCCACATGCAAGTCCATCTTCTTGTTGCGGACACTAAATGTTCACCAAAGGATGCATCCAATGACATTCATGTTAATTAGATGTGTAGTATGTGGCTAAAAGTGTTTCTATATAAGGACAAATAAATTAGTCATGTTACCTCGACTGATATCCAAACAGGAGCTTTTGGTGCTCGAAGTCCTGTTGCACTAATATGCTTCATCACACTACATCAACAACATTATTATAAGATTAGATGTACTAACTGTTTATATGTACTAACTGTTTATATATTTAAAGATGATGAATAATGTGTAATATTAATAAGTGCGCATATATTGAGTTTCGATTAGGCTACCTATTTAACAATGATTTGATTAGTAAGGTCCGTGGTGGTTGTCGACGCAAAGAATCAAAGTGGTAGACTTCGTTACGTGACAAACATATCGCAAGCAGTGTCCAATGAGCCCTACAACAAGAAAATATAGTTATTATTAATCGTAGAACAATTAATAGGTCAATTTAAGTATCGAATAATAAAAGTAAAGCGAGTTTAACAAGCATACTTTTCAATATAAGGAACAAGAATGATCTGATGATATCGAAAACGAGATGATGCTTTGAAACTCATGTCGAGATACTCTTTCACTTCGGCTTTGTTTTGTAAGCAATTGTCATCTCGTATTATGTTTGGACATAACCAACCAAACATTGCACTAGATGTTGCAAGCAATTCATTGTATAATAACCTGAGAAATTATATTGATTATATTAAAAGTAAACCAACAATTACTTATTATGGATTTGAAAACTACTTAAGGCATATATATGTATATGTATATTTAATTTATATACTTATGTATTACCTCATGAATGTTTGTATCATGGAAACATTCAACTCTACCCCACATAAGAATTCTTTAATATCAACCTTTGAAATGAATGTCGATGAGTTCTCAAGGTAGTGGAATTGTTGCTCCCCCAAAGCAACCTCAATTGCGCTTTCATCGGGTAAATCGCTAGCGCACTCATGTAACCAAAAGCATGGCGTAGTAAGGCTCCGCACCACCTCTGGATCGATAATAAGTGGATTTTTTGTCTTAGAAACATTTCCCGTCACCACATTTCGTTCACCTTCATCACGTAAACTTGCTTTCTTATAAGGTGAACATGCCTTCTTTCCCTTCCTGGCATGTGAGTCGGTCTTCCCCCAAACCTAGTATTTAGTTAAAAGTAAAGATATTACTGACTATCATAGGAACTATAAAAGAAAACACGCATATATATATATGAATGTTAATCATTGTACCTCATCTGAAAACCGCACCAATGCACGCGGCCCCCGAACATAACTGCCAAGGGCATCATTTAGTAACTGTAGACCAACTTCTGGCTTCGGCAGCGGAAGAGGTAATTCTTCGAAACCTGACACAATTTCATTGAGGGTGACCACATAGTGATTATGATCCACTAACTGGTTATGCAATCGTACTCGGTCACTACGGGGTTGTGCATGGCCATGAGCTACGAGGATGAAACTATCATAACCATCTCCTCCAGCTAATAGTTCACATGGTGTCTCTTCCTGTAAAAAAAACTCTATTTATAGTTAGTCTATGAAACAACATATATATAGTAAGAATTTCATGCATTTAAGAACGTAACAATAGTTGTTTAACAAAGCAAAGGGATTAAGTGATTACCTTCAACTCGGGTCCTACAGGTGGATCAGGCTGGCTAGGTGGATCAGACTGGCTAGGTGTAGTATCACTACCCTTCTTGAATGCAGCAAAAGTCGGTAAACCCATTTGCTCCAAAATGGCGTTGAAGTTATGGGTCATCTCCTCCCTTAGCTCCTCCCGAATTGCAGCTTTCATAGCCTCCACATCTACTGACGTTGCCGAATTCACACTACTTACACTTGATTTTGTCGCTGTAGTGTATTGATCACCATATACCTTTCTCAAACCGAGGCGGACACCTCCTACGCCCCTCACGCGTCCACTGTGGTCCGGTCCTAAAGTTTCGTGCAATGCATCAATGTGTCCTTTAGGAGTGAACTCACCAGTTGCCTCTTTTTCCTTCAAGCCAATCTACATAAGTATAAGAGAGAAATGCTTGTGAGCGCAAAAGTTATATTATATATACCTTATATAACCATATAATCTGTACTTACAATGGCGTTGGCTATCTGTTGTGTTTCCGGGGTCGAGCAAGACTCTTTTTCCCTTTGCATCAACCCCATGCATCGAACACCACCAATCGAAGACTCTATCCGGTTGCCGAGGCCGTGCAACCTGTCGTCATTGAGCCACTCCCCGTTGCCGTTGTCGACCCTATTGTGGGGTAATGGCTGAACATCCACTTCTCTCTCGCCTCATTGTACGAATGAGCACCCAAATGATGATAATACTTCCTAGCTTTTGCACTCGAGCTACTTTTCTCACGACTTGCCTAAAACACAATATTATAAACAAAGGTTAGCTACGTACGGTGCTATACAATATCTTGGATCTAAGTTTATTAAATCTTAATAAAATATTCTTACAATAGCTTGTGGGGTTGTTTTCTTGGCAACAAATGCTTCCCACTCTTCGGGTTTGATAGTTTTCCATATTTGAAATGGTAATTTGGATGGTGCAGATGATGTTTCCGGTGAAACCTCAGGATCGGCTTGTGTTTCTCCGCCGTAGATGTTCTTCTTCTTTGTACCTACTACTTTCCTCCGCTTAGTGATCCACCCGGACACTAACTTAGCCTTGAAATCTCCGAATCTCCGGGGCAACCGCGGATAGAAATACATTCTTCTTGGCTTCATCATCTTCGATATTGAATTGATTCTACAAAAACGCAGTTCACAAATTAGTTTTCGCAAATGTTGTAATTTATATGCTATAAGTAATATTACACATATATTTAACTAAATAATTAAGAAACTAAACGTTATTGTACTTGAAGCTTACCATGGTATCTTCCCATAGACACCGCTTCAATCCCTCGGGCACCTCTTTCCATGAGTGCAAAATGGAGAGTTTATGCATGCAAATGCCAACTTGCATGCCATACTTTTGACGCCACTTTCCACAAGGTTGACCCATGTTATCGTACTCCAAAGTCATATTTGTGTGTTTTCCTAGTGACTTTGTAGGTCCCCTTCCTTTTCTCTTTTTCGTCGCCAATGACTTCCTAGGCATTTGTGCATTTATCTCTTCACGGCGAAATCGAGACAATTTACCCCGTTCCTTTCTCGCATCGAAAGACTCATCCTCGGTAGTGTGTTCGGCACACCACTTGTGGTGTTATCCGTATGCACATCCGCCATCTCCCCGAAATTGTACAAATAATGCATTAATATAACAAAAAATTAAAATTAACATTGCCACTAAGGGGGGTGGGGTGTGGGGAGGGGGTTACGTGTGCGAGGGCGGCGGTGCGGGGAGGAGGGGAGGGGGCAGCAGTGCGGGGAGGGAGGGGGAGGGGAGGGAGGGGCCCGGGGGGGGGGGGAGGGAGGGGAGGGGCAGCAGTGCGGGGAGGGAGGGGAGGGGAGGAGGAGGGGCCCGTGGAGGGGGGGGGGAGGGACGTGCGGTGGGGGGGAGGGGGGGCGAGCAGGGGGGGGAGAGGGGTTGTGCGGTGGGGGGAGGGGAGGGGTGTGCGGTGGGGAGGGGGGAGGGGCTGTGCAGTGGGGGGAGGGGCTGCAGGGAGGGGGAGGGGAGGGGCAGGGGGGAGGGAGGGGGGTGCGGTGGGGGGGGGAGAGGAGGAGGCATGCGGGGGGGAGGGGGGGGGTGCGGGGGGGGGGAGGGGCTGTGCGGGGGGGAGGGGAGGGGCGGGGGGGAGAGGGAGGGGCAGCGGGGGGAGGAGAGGGGGCATGCGGTGGGGGAGGGGGAGGGGTGTGCGGTGGGGGAGGGGAGGGGCGTGCGGGGGGGGGGCATGCAGGGGGGAGGGGAGGGCGGCAGGGGGAGGGGAGGGGGTTGTGCGGTGGGGGAGGGGAGGGGAGGGGCTGCGGTAGGGGGAGGGGCTGTGCGGGAGAGGGGGAGGGAGGGGCGTGCGGTGGGGGAGGGGAGGGGATGAGGTGTGCGGTGGGGGGGGAGGGGGGGGGCGTGCGGTGGGGGGGGGGGGAGGATTTGGAAGCGAAAAGGCTAACATAGGCCTAAAATGCCCTTTTCGTTCCCAAAATTTAACCTACAACAATTGCAAACCTAAAAATCTACACAATAGTTACATTATACCTCATATAATCATGTTCAAAAAGAATTTGGGGTTAAATGACTCGATAAGTACGAATTGGACGTGAAAAGGCAAAATTTGGCCTAAAATGATCTTTTCGTTCCCGAAATGCAACCAAGAACAAATACAAGCCTAAAAATCTACACAATAGTTACATTATATCTCATATAATCATGTTCAAAAAGAATTTGGGGTTAAATGACTCGATAAGTACGATTTGGAAGCGAAAAGGCTAAAATAGGCCTAAAATGCCCTTTTCGTTCCCAAAATTCAACCTACAACAATTGCAAACCTAAAAATCTACACAATAGTTACATTATATCTCATATAATCATGTTCAAAAAGAATTTGGGGTTAAATGACTCGATAAGTACGAATTGGACGCGAAAAGGCAAAATTTGACCTAAAATGACCTTTTCGTTCACGAAATGCAACCAAGAACAAATGCAAGCCTAAAAATCTACACAATAGTTACATTATATCTCATATAATCATGTTCAAAAAGAATTTGGGGTTAAATGACTCGATAAGTACGATTTGGAAGCGAAAAGGCTAAAATAGGCCTAAAATGCCCTTTTCGTTCCCAAAATTCAACCTACAACAATTGCAAACCTAAAAATCTACACAATAGTTACATTATATCTCATATAATCATGTTCAAAAAGAATTTGGGGTTAAATGACTCGATAAGTACGATTTGGAAGCGAAAAGGCTAAAATAGGCCTAAAATGCCCTTTTCGTTCCCAAAATTCAACCTACAACAATTGCAAACCTAAAAATCTACACAATAGTTACATTATACCTCATATAATCATGTTCAAAAGAATTTGGGGTTAAATGACTCGGTAAGTACGATTCGGAAGCGAAAAGGCTAAAATAGGCCTAAAATATACCCCATGCCCAGCCTCCCCCCCTCCCCCACCCCCTTTCCAAGCATCCCCCGCCCTCCCCCACCCCATGCCCGGCCTCCCCAGCCATCCCCCATCCCCCGCCTGCCAGACCCCACCCCCCCTACCCACCCTCCACAAGCCCTCCCCCACCCCCTACAATCACATTTTACAACACAAAATAGAAGAGAAATTAAATAAAACAAAGAGGAGAGAGAGTGAGAGGGAAATTACCGACAATGCAGTAGTGGTGGTGGTGGTGGCGTCAAGGCGCGCTGAGAGAAGAGAAGAAGAAGGAGCTCAGGCAACGCTGAGAGAAGAGAAGAAGAAGTGTGCACCGGTGATGTGTCGGTGCTCCGGTGATGACCGTTATGGCAGTGCGAGTTAGTGTGAGGGAGAGGAGTGAGTGTGCGAGTGAGTTTGAGGGAGAGGGGTGAGCTGAGTGTGCGAGGGAAATTAGCGAGTGAGTGCTACTGTGTGTTGCGCGCAAAACTCACAGGTTGAAATGGGCGGGATAGGAAGGGCTGCGCTTATCCTAGAAAACGCAGCCCTTCGTGTATGAAGGGCTGCGGTTTCTAGGCTAACCGCAACCCTTCACAAAAAGGGCTGCGGTTTCCTTGGAAACCGCATCCCTTCATACAAGAAGGGCTGCGTTTTTAATAAAACGCAGCCCTTCTTGCGCAACCCTTCCTTTTTTTCCCCTAGTGATTACTTTATACAATTACTATTACTATTAATATTACTAGTTACTAGTACATTTGTTCAAAAAGATTATTATTATTGTCGTTGTTGTACTTATTAATTATTAGTATTGGTAATTATTATTAATGTCGTTGCTATTATTATAAATGTCATTGATATCACTATTTGAAGCTATTTGTATTCAAGAAGAAGAATGTTCTTTTGGCATTTGTAAGTGTTCTTTTTTATATTTATTCTAATTAATAATTTTGATATGTGATGTTCTTTTTGATGTTGTACATGTAAAGAACATGACAATAGTATATGATGTTTATTTTTTAAAACAATTTTGGTAGAATAATATAAATTATATATTACTAGTTTATATAAAACATGAGTAGCATGGGATAACCTAATGGTGTTGTCATCACGTTTAAAATTTTCCCTACAAAGGATTTCAACTTATCTTTAAAAATAAAGTTTATATAGAACAAGACAACGATATAAGAAGAATATTTAACCATTTTGTTCAAGATCATATGATTATATATATTTATAGGTTTATTTATAATAAAAAAGAATAATTTATTGATATAACAAAGAACATGTTGTTAGTTAAATCCAAACATGTCATCAATATAAAATAACATCTATCTTTTATTTTAAAAATGTGTTCTTTTTTTAATATCATTATATGTTCTTTTATTATTAACGGACCTTGAACATGAGTGTTCTTTTATTTTTAATTTTTTTGGGCCCCTTTCGAGAATCTCGTGGTAAGATGAATTTTCTCTGGGCTGCCCTCGCACAGGGTCACTCACCTAAAGACCCAACAAGCCCCAACCCCCCTTCCCCACCCACAACAATATTGAAATATATGCTTCCACCAAGATTTGAACCTTGGTTTCCCATGTGGGAGGTAAGAAGCCATACCATTGGACCCAAGAGTCCTTAGTCTTTTATTTTTAATTGTATGTTCATATACTAATGTGCTCTTTTTCAAAAAAAAAACTAATTATGCTATAATAATAATAATAATAATAATAATAATAATAATAATAATTATTATTATTATTATTATTATTATTATTATTATTATTATTATTATTGTTATTATTGTTATTATTGTTATTATTATTATAATATTATTTATATTATTATTATTATTATAAAATTATTATTATTATTATTATTATTATTATATTATTATTATTATTATTATTGAAAGTTGTGCATAGTAATAAAATGATAGTAATAGTAATACTAGTAAGGAAATACAAAGTAATAATAATATTAGTAATAATATGTTTTAGAAAAGATAAGTTCAGATCAGAAAAAATAAGTTCAGATCAGATCAGATCAGATAAGTTCAGATCAGAAAATTTCAGGTCAACTAAACATAGCCTTAGTCAGTGTAATCAAAGAATGGAGCGCACATCAAACAACTCTAAATTTCAAGGTAATAAAAAAAAGAGGCACAATTACTTCATCAAATTATTCAACGATGAAGTGGTATGAGTTGTGTCACGAGCAAACATAGCTACATCTAACTAGGGGTGTGAAAAAAAACCGTAATCGCGTAACCGACCCGTTTAACTGCGTAACTGGTCTCGCGGTTACGGTTATTAACCGTACCGTTAAAAACAATGGGTTAATGAACCGTAACCGCGATAAACGGTTACGGTTACGGTTGTAAATTTTCGACTAATGGTTAACCATCGATTAACCGGTATTTTAAAAAAAAATTATGGAGTTATTACTTATTATTAGTTATGCATCTATATAATTATGCTCAACATTATTTTTATTTGTATTTTCTTGTTCATACTTAAAAATTGTTGAACTTATTTGCTTGTTGGAAGTTTAAAACTATTATTGATATTAGTATGTTTTATTCAAAGTATGTTTCTTTTTTTTTTGAATTATAGGTTATATGGTTAACCGTGAACCGTACCGTTAATTCATGGTTAACCGTCACGGTTAACCGTAGTTACCGATTAGGTTACGGTACGAAAATCTTGTAACCGTTTATAACGGTTGACCGTACTGTTTAGCTAAACGGGATGATTAACCGACCGTGAACACCCCTACATCTACCCGGTGGGTAGATTACCTCTACTAATAGAGACAATAAAATATATTAATTATATGAGTTGGACTCCACTATCAACATCAACCATAACACTTTATTAGTGGTGGGTAGTTTACCCGGTGAGTAAACTACTTCCTCCGTTTTCAATTAAATGCAATAAAGGAATTTTTATATACATCTCACAAAAAATACCCCTTTATTGCATATATTTGAAAATGGAGAGAGTAACTTTTTTCTGTCGCAATCCCACTTTATTCTTACATTGGACTCTTCAAACTTCGTTCATTTGCCAAAGCCCAAAGGTATGGATTAATCCTAATCAGTTCATATTATCCATAATGCATACAACACGGCACGAAAATTTTAGAATAATTATGTTGTAATAATTAAGCTTTAAAGATGTACAGTAGTAATTAGAACGATTGGAAGATTTCACTTCATTTTTTTCGACACTTAAGACCGACACATTAAGGTTAAGATTGATATTAAAATCCACACTTTACACATCCATAGTTTGCTCTATTTTTTCAATCAAATAAATTTACGTAGGATATTTTTCATTGAAATATAAGCACTCTTCCGATGTAGGAATAAAAGACTAAGAATATGAAAGGAAATATCATAAAACAAATAAAAAATGGATATAATGCGAACACTCCTGGAATTCAAGGAAAAACTCCATCTCCGACATCATTTATGCTATTAGGTGAATCTATCTCAGAATGTTGAGCCACTATAAGTTTTGATGATGACAAACTAAAGTAATAACTAACAAAGTTTATAAGTTTTATGTGTGCAAGGTTCATGAATTAATAATAGTGCTTTATAAAGATAATAAGTGAAGTTCCTGAGATGGAACTCTAAGAGAAGAACGAAGTTCTTGAATTGGAACTATGAAACTGTTCCTTTGAATAAAGGAACTGTTCCTATGGAACTATGTTAGTGGAACTGGTATCGGAAACAAGTTGTCTAAACGAGTTCCAGAGGTGGAGTAATGGATAGCATGGAGCAAATTTTCAAGGCAAATCAATACACCCTCAACAACAGTTCCTAAGTGATGATTCATGATTACAGTTCCTGATGAACAGTTCCTCAAGGAGCTGTCTGCTGTTCCTGAGTTGGGACGCATTATTGTTCAACAGTTCCTCAAGGAACTGTCTGCTGTTCCTGAGTTGGAATGCATTATTGTTCATGATTCCTCGAGGAACCGCTCGCCGTTCATTCGAGCCGGAACGCAGGGATCTTCAGAGTTGAAGATTTAAAGTGAAGACATAAAAACTAAGTTCAAGAGTCTGTACTTAGGATTTATGTAAGTATTTTATATTGCTTAGTTTTAGGGAACTAGATGGAACTTATTAAATGAAACAAGTGGTTTTGAAAAATATTTAACTGAGAGTTTTTAGGAAATATTGTAAATAAATAAAACAGTTTCTATTTTCTAAATAAAAATCTTTTTTAATTACTGAGCAAGTAAAAATAAATTTCCTAAGTTAACTCCTTGTTTTTCTCAACTACTAAACCACTTACTGTTAGTTGGTTTGAACATGTCTTTGCTTGTTCCTCAAGAAGTGTGAACGTGGGAAAATAATTCTACGTGGGTTACTGCTTCACACTTAGTGGAGGAATAAGTGGAACTAATATGAGAAGACTTCACTATAAAAGGAGAAGTCTCTCTCATTACAAACTACCAACTGAAAACATATTTCTATTGCTAAATCTTAAGTGTTTTCTAAAAGGTCAGTTGCATTATTGAGTAAGTTCCAAAGTTCCTTAAATATCTAAGTTCAATATATTTACTAGTGTGTTTCTCAATTTGAGTTGTAATTTGGGGTTCAAGGGTTGAGTGACTCTTGTAAAGACTTAGAGTTAAGTCAGTGAGTGTAGGCTTCGGAGTAGAAGCGATAGAGAGTAGAGTTCCAATAATCAAAGGGGATTATTGTGGGAACTTGAGTTCGAAAGGAACTCGAGTTGTAGAGAGTGATTGTAATAGAGTTATTGCGATAATATAGTTTTTGAGGTTTTCCCTTCTTGATAAGGTTCAAGAAGTTTCCTCAATTTTATATATTTCTATCTCTCGTATCTCTGTTTCTTTAAAGCCTTAATTCCGCGAGAAACTTTGCTAAAAGTTCCAAAGTACAATTCACCCCCCCTCTTGTACGTGTTCCATTGAAGTATCAATTGGTATCAGAGCCGGAGCTCACGTAATACAGGAAACCCTGTTGAGTAAATTCCTGAAGAAGATGGATACACAAGAGAAACTCGAAGAAGGTTACTCCACGCAAAGGCCACCAATGTTCAACGGAAAGTTCTATACGTATTGGAAAAATCGTATGGAAATTTTCATTAAGGCGAAGAACTATCAAGTACGGAGGGTTATCGAAGTTGGTGACTTCGAGGTAACAAAAACCAATGCCGAAAATGAGGTAGTTCCTAAACCAATGACTGAATTTTCAAAAGAAGATTTTGAAAAATATGAAATCAATGCTATGGCTGTCAAAATCTTGCATTGTGGTCTTGGACCTCATGAACACAATAGGGTCATGGGGTGTAAGAGCGCAAAGCAAATTTGGGATCTCCTTCAAATTACTCATGAAGGAACTAATGAGGTTAAGCGTTCCAAAATCGATCTTTTAATGTCTAAATATGAACGTTTTGAAATGCAACCAAAAGAAACCATTCAAGATATGTTTACACGATTTACTAACATCACTAATGAATTAGTTTCTCTTGGAAGAATTATTCCCACGATGAACAAAGTTAGAAAAATCCTCGGGAGTATGCCTCAAGATGAACGTTGGAGAACAAAGGTCACTGCCTTGTTTGAAACTAAGGACTTTACCAAGTTTAGTATTGAACAATTGGCAGGATCTTTGATGACCCACGAATTGCATCTAGGAACAGCTGTCCCTGAGAGTTCCAGAAACGAAGGATTAACTCTTAAGGCAGAGGAACTCGAAGAGTCGAACCTGATGAAGGAGAAGCTGTCATGCTGGTCGAAGGATGAAAAGGTTGTACAGGAACTACGGGCTCGGAAACCATGAAGGAAGGAACTCGGCTAGAAAACCGACTAGTTCCAAAACTAAAAATGGTTGTTTCAAATGCGGAGAAACCGATCATCATATAAGAAACTTGTCCTCTTTGGGAAAATGAGAAAGGAAAAGGCAAAGGCAAGGAACTATCCAAAGATAGATACAACAAGTCGAATTTTGCCAAACCTAACTTCAAGAAAGCCATGATAGACGCGTGTGGAGAAACAGATTCTGAAGACAAAGAGGAACAACCTTATGAAGAGACTGTCAACCTCTGTCTCTTGGCAAAATTAAATGAAACTGATAAGGTTCCATCTAATGAGGTAAAATCCACTACTCTTCAATCTCTGTCGAAAGCCAATTTAACTGAATTATCGTTGGAAACACTAGATGATTATAAAGAACTTGGAATATTAAAAAGCCAAAGTGATAAGGCTGAGGAACTTTGGGACAAAGGAACTGCTCAGTTATATCTAATGACCAAATTTGACTTTAAGTCTAAAACTGAGTTATGTATTCATAAGTCTAATGTGTTTTCAAGAAAGGAACTCATAAAAATGTGGGTTCCTAATATTAATAATTAGACGTTATGATTGCCTTAGTGAGGGGGAACAATATATGGCACCTGTTGTTCCTTGCGTTTATCTAGTGAATTATTTAAATTTCTCTCACTAAAAAGGCATAAAAATTGTAGAGATGATTTTGTTAAGTAAGTTATGATGTCTTGTTTTTCTCTGATTGGCAAATTCATCTAGCGTGTATATGTAGAGTTTTTGTGATATGTCTTCCATATGAATGTGTGTCACCACAATTGTTTCTATGTTTTATGCATAGTCATGAGTTAAATTTAAAAGATGACTCACTGATTTCTTTGTAATATTACCCTTACTGTCCATATTGCTAATTGTTAGTCAAAAGGAAGAGGAAGTAAAAAGTGTAGTTTCTTTCATCCAAGGAACTCGTTGGTTATACATTCCATCCACACCAAGTGCATTACATATGAATGTCCAATTATGTGTATAAGTCAGCAATATCATTCTCCAAATTATCAAACCTCTTATTCCATCATTTATTTTTAAAGATCTCAAAAAATCCTCCAAACCTTTCATATCACATTTACATACCTTTTTCTTTCTAAATCAGTTCACCATATATTCAAATCTTTCAATTTGTGTTCCTCCACTATAACAGTATAACTTTAAATATTGATGATGATGCAACATTTGAGGGGGAACTAAGGAAAGAAAAAGAAAAGTTTGAGGGAGAATAAGTTGATATGGAGATGAAAAAGGAGAGATTGAGGGAGACAAAGAAGAAATAAAAAAATGAAAGCAAACAGGAGAATAAAAGGAGAGATGTGTGAGAGGGAGATAGAGAAGAGATTCAACGTTCCATACGTTATTCAAGTTCCTACTTCTACAAAGCTGTCATAAAATCTATGGGTTCTAGTAGTCCCATGTATGTTCCTTTAGTATCAAATCTAAAGTAAACAAAAGGAATTAATTAGTTCCTTGAAACTTAAAGCAAGGAACAGACAGCGGAATCTATTCAAAATACCGAAAAAGAAGTAAGGAACTGCATGTTATTTGAAAGGAACTGATGTGTGTTTTCAAAGGCAGATCACAAAGTAAACTGCAAGTTTAGGAAAGGTAATGGTGGAGGAACAAGTGACTAATTCATATATTTTTTTTTCTTCTTTCACTTAGCCTATTCCAACCATTTCTTCATAAAAATGAGCCTTTAATCTTCTATTTGAATTTCATTGGACATTCTATTTGTTTTCTACCCTATGGATTGCACTTTGGTAAAGTGGTGGTTAATGTTTAGTATGCTTTAGCTTCTTTGACTAATTGATTAACATGTGCATGAGGATGGCTAATATTACTAGATTGATGTTTGAGCAAATTGAAAATTTTAAACTCATGTTTGACCATTAATTATATATTTATGGTGGTGTAGTGTCACTATAAGTTTGGAAGATTGATAACAAATTCTTGAGAAACAATACGCTTTTTGATGATGTCAAAAGGGGGAAGATAATGGCAAAGTAGCTTATTTATTGTTCTTATTCTGGTTCATTCTCTACATAACATGATCTTGCATTGTTATATTATATTTTATTTGTGTTAGTTTTTATATTACTTTGCCTTGGTTTGTCATCACCAAAAAGGGGGAAATTGTTGAGCCACTATAAGTTTTGATGATGACAAACTAAAGTAATAACTAACAAAGTTTATAAGTTTTATGTGTGCAAGGTTCATGAATTAATAATAGTGCTTTATAAAGATAATAAGTGAAGTTCCTGAGATGGAACTCTAAGAGAAGAACGAAGTTCTTGAATTGGAACTATGAAACTGTTCCTTTGAATAAAGGAACTGTTCCTATGGAACTATGTTAGTGGAACTGGTATCGGAAACAAGTTGTCTAAACGAGTTCCCGGAGGTGGAGTAATGGATAGCATGGAGCAAATTTTCAAGGCAAATCAATACACCCTCAACAACGGTTCCTAAGTGATGATTCATGATTACGGTTCCCGATGAACGGTTCCTCGAGGAGGCATCACTGCCTTTCTTCGAGTTGGGACGCATTATTGTTCAACAGTTCCTCAAGGAACCGTCTGCCGTTCTCGAGTTGGAATGCATTATTGTTCAACGGTTCCTCAAGGAACCTGCTCAGCCGTTCTCAGCCGGACGCAGGGATCTTCGAGTTGAAGATTTAAAGTGAAGACATAAAAACTAAGTTCAAGAGTATGTACTTAGGATTTATGTAAGTATTTTATATTGCTTAGTTTTAGGGAACTAGATGGAACTTATTAAATGCAACAAGTGGTTTTGAAAAATATTTAACTGAGAGTTTTTAGGAAATATTGTAAATAAATAAAACAGTTTCTATTTTCTAAATAAAAATCTTTTTTTTAATTCTTGAGCAAGTAAAAATAAATTTCCTAAGTTAACTCCTTGTTTTTCTCAACTACTAAACCACTTCTTGTTAGTTGGTTTGAACATGTCTTTGCTTGTTCCTCAAGAAGTGTGAACGTGGGAAAATAATTCTACGTGGGTTCTTTCACACTTAGTGGAGGAATAAGTGGAACTAATATGAGAAGACTTCACTATAAAAGGAGAAGTCTCTCTCATTACAAACTACCAACTGAAAACATATTTCTATTGCTAAATCTTAAGTGTTTTCTAAAAGGTCAGTTGCATTATTGAGTAAGTTCCAAAGTTCCTTAAATATCTAAGTTCAATATATTTACTAGTGTGTTTCTCAATTTGAGTTGTAATTTGGGGTTCAAGGGTTGAGTGACTCTTGTAAAGACTTAGAGTTAAGTCAGTGAGTGTAGGCTTCGAAGTAGAAGCGATAGAGAGTAGAGTTCCAATAATCAAAGGGGATTATTGTGGGAACTTGAGTTCGAAAGGAACTCGAGTTGTAGAGAGTGATTGTAATAGAGTTATTGCGATAATATAGTTTTTGAGGTTTTCCCTTCTTGATAAGGTTCAAGAAGTTTCCTCAATTTTATATATTTCTATCTCTCGTATCTCTGTTTCTTTAAAGCCTTAATTACGTGAGAAACTTTGCTAAAAGTTCCAAAGTACAATTCACCCCCCCTCTTGTACGTGTTCCATTGAAGTATCACAGAAGTTCATACTACTCTTCACACCCGATAAAAGTGGTATGATATTGTTGTTCCTTGCATCTTTTATGTTGTTACAACAAATATTGCCAAAAAAGAGTGATGAAACAACAATGGTATCTCAAAAATTATAACACTGTTTTTGAAGGGCTATAGATTTACAAATTTTAATCAAACTTAAAACTATATCCTTTTGGAATTTGATATTTAAATCTATTTTGTAGGTTGTATGGTTTCTAAATTTAATTTAAAATCGTAATATGACATGTATATGTTGTGCGAGTATGGCTCTTAGAATATGTCGCTTTATAAATATATTTATGTTGATCTAATCTTCCTAGATAGTGTATGTTGTTTTGGTAATTTTAATCTATTTACCCCATTTCTTTCTAACTAGGATTGGAAGCATCTCGCAAATATTTTCTGCTCCAAACCCTAGTTAATAAGACTAATCTGAATTAACAATTTATGAATATGTACTGTTATCAGATGAAAGCCAATTTTATCATTCATGTGACTCTTCCTTTTCTTCAGCTCACACTACCATCATTTCTGCATTACATATTGTTTCACCCATTTATTGTTAACCCGATACCAATTAATATTACAAAATACTGTAATGAAGAAGTGGGACTGTGGGAATGAAGGTGATATTAAATATAATGTACACAACTAACCATGAATTAATTGATAAAGGAGCAACAATGATTAAATTACAAATATACAACCATTATACAGCATGAAAAGAAGCCTAACATACTGTCAATACTCAATACTGACTTCGTGTGAAGATAGCCAAAAACTGAGAGCAAGATCACAGATATTAGACATATTGAACTCGGATGAAATCAGCTACCAGAACCATTCTTTCCTCGCATCCACAGCTTTCACGTCAGTTGATACGAGAGACGGAGCACCATAGAGGGAAATAAAATCATTTAGGCATTTGTGTCTCTTGTTACTGTGATCGTTCAGACTACTAATTCCATATGACCCAATCTCGTATATCTTCCCTGCAAAGTTAAAAGTTCAGTGAAGGCTGCCATTTTTCATGTGTTTAATGCTTCTTGCATGTATGCTTTAAGATAGACTTGAGTTTTTTCCTTTTTACCAAGAAGAAAAAGGAACATTGACAACTACCTTATAGCAACAGGACAGCTTCTGGTGAAAGCGGCCTTTATCAAAGCACAACTCACTTACTGAGTCTTATTTTCAGCTCAGTTCAGTTCAGCTTTACACTATGTGAAGATATCATACATGCAAGCTAGTGATTATTCATTCTTAGAGCGTTTTGCCCGAACTGGTAGCAAGGAATATATGCTACTGACATTCCACAACTGTTATTGGTCCTCTGAGAACATCCCAGTTACTTAGAGCATGGGTGTGTCTCCCAGTCGGCCAGTCTCCCACAAAACCCAGGTTCAAATCCTGCTGGGGAATGTGCGAGAATTGTCCCTTCCCCTCTTAGCACACTTGCCTCATTTAAGTTGAGTTCGTGGTCGAGAGAAAAAATCCTAGGCTGGGCACAGCACATAAAAAGCTACCTACCTCTAATTTGACAGTGTAAAGAGCCTCGAAAATCCAGGATCATGCTGCAATTTTAAACTTCTTTCAACAACATATTCTAGTAGTCTACAAACACTCTTAGGCAGGCTAACAGTAGAGGCAATTAAGAATTATAGATCGTGGCACAGCTGCTAGCTGTAATCCACACGTGTCAATGTACTTCCAAGTCTATAAGAATTGACCTTTTAAGTGTGAATGTTTATACTAAAAACTCTCTCGCCATCAGGATGAGAATTGTTTCTTTCCTATGAGTCGATTTGAAAAATGAGAATATTATGCAATCTATACAAGTACTCCGTCCATCCTATGGGGCCATGATGATAGTTTTCTTCATATTTTGGTGTGGCCTATTGGCTATTGATTGTCTAGTTTAAGTGATATATACATAATCAATTAATCATCTTTCCCACTTCTCATCATGCAAGCACATCATCAATATAAATCATGTTTTCATATTAGTCAAGGATTAACCAGGACATTCGTTGCAAGATAGGCCCATGGAGTTTGAAATATGTTCGTGTAAACCAAATCAAAAGGTAACAACGCCATCCAAATCCTTTGAGGTTAAAGGCCGTTAAACCTTGGTATTTTGCTGTAACCAAAAGACTAATACGGCCTCCTAGTACATATCTATGATAAGAAGAGCACACCCAGTGGCCACTACATCTTAAGCACTTACATGTTGAATAAAAACATACTTCGTAAATTACAAGAAGCTGTCAGATAATAATAAAGCAGTACTTTCAAATTAAATCAGCACTTACCCTTTACCCAGATTGGAGCAGATGTGGCATTGGCAACAAGAAAGGACATTGCGATGTCTTCACAGTTCCTGTGATGAGAGAATAACAGCAAGCTAAGAACATCAAGCGGTGAAGTTAAGCCTTTGAAAAAGATACAGATACGAAAAGGTGAGTTACTGCCCAGACCTCTCTCTCCTTACATAGTCACGAATGAATGCAGGCATTTGATTGGTATACATATTAAGGTACTTCTGATGAAATAATGCTGCTTTTGACAAAACCATACTGTAAGTGCCCATCCACCAAACTGACCACCACCCTCCATATTTATAGGAGGCAAGAGTACCTTTCTGTCATAGCAAAAGACGTATGAAAAAAAGTGAAATCCAAAGGCCTAAAGTCAAATAGTCCTTCAAAAATATATCCAAGGGCTCAACAAAGATTTCATTGCAAATGGTAAGTTATCTTGTTAAAAAAACCCTCTTGAGATAATGGATGTAATTTGTGCAAATGTCCACGGTCTTCTCAAGAAGATAAAGGTTGGAATCAGGGAGTTAATCATCGATGGTTTGAATTGGTTATAAATGAACAAAAGACAAGGTCATGAGATATACTTCCATACAAAGGACTTGATGTTTTAATTCCTTTGTTATGAGGATGTCTTTGTTCTCTACTTGTATTTTCCATTAGAATCATTTTCTTACAAATTTGAGAAAATCAAAATCTCATAGAGCCATAAATTAACAGGTCTACCTTTTCAGCCAGCCAGTGCATGCGAGGAACAAAACCCACCATCGTTGATGGAGCAGTTTGCCACACAGTAAAAGCAAACTCTAGTTCACTACATGGTACAATGACGTCATCATCAATAGAGAATATTGCATCAGTTCTCAGGTCCTCAATTGGTTTGAATCTGTTGTTCAGATTATCCTCCTCATTCACATTAAACTTAATGATGTGGATTCGAAGTGGTTAGTCTCTCTTAGAAAAGAAGTGTGCCAAGTAGTCCTAGTTCTATTATGACTCTCCATGTAGTTCCCTAGTTTTATTAGGAAACTATGTATTTTAACTGCTTTATAACTCTAGTTGGCGTGTGATAATGTGTCTAGTTGAGTTCCTTTAGGACTCTTCATATCTTATTGCTTTATGTTTTCTTATCCGAGTTGTATTAGGAGTCATGGTTTTGCCTACGTTCTTAAAACGATGGATTTTACATGATTCAATCTTATTTAGAGTTTGAGTAGGAGTATGACTTAGGGACTTGTCCTAAGCATAGTAGGAGTTTGTTTTTCGTCCTTATATATATAGATATAGGTTGTATTCGTTTCATTCAGATATAGAGAAATTTTAATTCGTGAGTTAATTACTTACATGTGAGTTTAAGTGCTTACAAACCATTAACATCAATTCAGGAGTGTTTTGAAGTTAGTGCTTGATTGATTAGGCCAGGAGTGACTTAATCGAATCAAAACCCTATTTGATAGTCCAGGAGTGTTCAATCAAATAGTACTATCCTTTTGTTCGAGTGATTTGTGAGTTTGTTCATCAGATATTCAACCAAGAAACCATCAAGAACCAATCTTTCTTTCAAGATTCTTGGGATTTTGAAAACTTCACTAAAGTGTGGAATCACATCCACATCAAATTGGTATCAGAGCTACAAGAAAGAAAGGCGGAGAAAGGTGATTGATTTCGTCCCGCATTCGTCCGGAATTTGGGTACGTTTTGTTCTATCTCGTTCTCCTACTAGGAAACGAATTTTTCGGAGTTTCTTGATTCTAAACCGGTCTATTTTAAGTCTAGTTTTCTCGTCCTAAAATTTCGTAAAATTTGGAGATCGTTTGATTCCTTGTCGAGACGGTTTTTCGAGTGGTGTCGGTTTGCCATGGAATCGGCGTGATTGACTTCGTTGAAAACCGGGAACGTTGTAGATCGAATTTTTGAGTGATTCCAATTCGAGGGATCTTAGAACATCGGGAAGGTTGTTGTGGTTAAAATTTCTTGGAGTTTCATCACGAATTGACGGAGTTGTGAACCAAGGAAGTAGGGGTTGTGTGAAGAAGTTTTTCCGGGTTTTGAACGACGGTTTGGGGTTCGAAATCATGGGGGATCGGTCCGGAGGTCTTGAGGGCTATTCGAGCACTCACTCTTAAGATGGACCGGGTAGATGTGATGAAGAATAGACTCGACGCACTCACGAGCATAGTGATGAAGAAAAAGAATAATATGTGGCCCGAAGGAGAGGGAGATTCGGAGGACGAGTCGGGTTCGGGTGAGAGGAGTAATAATAGCCGAAGTTATGATGAGGATGGAGGGTTGAAGTTGGACCTTCCAGAGTTTAATGGTGATTCGGATCCTGAGGATTTCCTTGATTGGATTCGACAAATAGAAAAGGTGTTCGAATACAAGGGCTATGATGACCATAAAAGATACAAACTTGCGACAATGAAATTAACAAAGTATGCATCTTTATGGCTTTGGAGGGGTTTAAGTCTCAAAGGAGGAGAGATAACAAGGCACCTATAGATACTTGGTCGAGCTTGAAGAAGAAATTAAGAGCTAAGTTTCTACCTAGGGATTATGAAGCGAGAACAATACATCAAACTCACCACTTTGATGCAAGGGAACATGAGCGTGGCTGAGTATACAAGGGAATTTGATAAACTTGGCTTGATTTGTGATATACAAGAGAAGGAGCCCATGAAGGTTGCAAGGTACATTAGGGGATTGGCGAAGCACATAGCCAACCATGTTGAGATCTCTCATTACATCACCTTCGACGATGTATGCAAACTAGCCTTGAAGTTTGAGAGTAGAGATAAGGAGCAACAAAAACCCAACTTTGGTGGGGATACAAGGTCGGTTCGAGTGGTGCTTACAAAGGGAATTCTTTCCAAAACACTTATGAAGCCACTTCTTCCACGTTTGGAGGAGGGAATAAGGGTTCAAGTTCTCAAACTAAGGAGGACTCGAAGGGAGAAAAGCAAAAAGTGTTTGTACCGAAAGAAGAATTTGAAAGTCGAAGGAAGTGCTTTAAGTGCCAAGGTAAGGGACATATTGCAAGTGAATGTCCAACTAAGAGAGCTCTTACAATGAGGCAATATGAAGAGATGAAGAGAGAGGAAGAAGCATACGAATTTCTTCAGGAAGAGATGAATGATGAGGAGGAGGAAGAGGACGCTTTTGCTGAGGATGAAGAAAGGATGCTTGGCGTGATAAGGAGAACTCTTCACATTGAAAGTGCTCCAAAGGCAGAACAAAGGGAGAACCTTTTTCACACAAGGTGCAAAATTGGGGATCATACATGCAACGTCATAGTAGATAGTGGTTCGTGCACCAATGTGGCCTCGTCAAACATGGTAAGCCAGCTGAAACTACCTACTAGAGATCATCCTGAGACCCTATAAATTAAATTGGCTTGATGATAGTGCTGGAATCAGGGTTAAAAAACAAGCGCTTGTAGCTTTCTCTATTGGAAGTTATGTGGATGAATTATGGTGTGATGTAGTACCTATGAGTGCGTGTCATTTATTGCTAGGGAGACCATGGCAGTTTGATAGGAAGGTGAGCCATGAGGGAGATACTAATGTTTATACTATAACGAGCCAAAGCAAGAAGATTAGGTTACATCCATTACCACCCAAAGTGGCGTCAAAATCTACTGAAGAGGCGTCAAACTCTACTGAAGTGGCGTCAAAATCTATTGAAGGAACTGCTATAGTTTCGTTGGTAGGGGATGAAGACACTAAGAAGGGTATGAAACTATGAATCGCAAACAACGCAAGGAGAATAAAAGGGAGCAGCATGCGTTGCAAGCATGGCAAAAGCCACCATTCGAGATTGGTGATTATGTATGGTTGTCTTTGAGTGCGCAAAAGCTCCACAACAATGCAAAGGGGAAAACCGAGCCAATTGAAGAAGGTCCGTTCAAGGTTGTGCATAGGGAGAATTATGATACGTTCCAAGTGTTGCTTAGAGATGGTGTGTGTGTATCCTTGAGTGCTGCTCATTTGGTTCCATGTTATGATTATGGAACTTAAGGACAAGTTCTTTTCTAAGAGGGAGGGAATGATGTGGATTCGAAGTGGTTAGTCTCTCTTAGAAAAGAAGTGTGCCAAGTAGTCCTAGTTCTATTAGGACTCTCCATGTAGTTCCCTAGTTTTATTAGGAAACTATGTATTTTAACTGCTTTATAACTCTAGTTGGCGTGTGATAATGTGTCTAGTTGAGTTCCTTTAGGACTCTTCATATCTTATTGCTTTATGTTTTCTTATCCGAGTTTAGGAGTCATGGTTTTGCCTACGTTCTTAAAACGATGGATTTTACATGATTCAATCTTATTTAGAGTTTGAGTAGGAGTATGACTTAGGGACTTGTCCTAAGCATAGTAGGAGTTTGTTTTTCGTCCTTATATATATAGATATAGGTTGTATTCGTTTCATTCAGATATAGAGAAATTTTAATTCGTGAGTTAATTACTTACATGTGAGTTTAAGTGCTTACAAACCATTAACATCAATTCAGGAGTGTTTTGAAGTTAGTGCTTGATTGATTAGGCCAGGAGTGACTTAATCGAATCAAAACCCTATTTGATAGTCCAGGAGTGTTCAATCAAATAGTACTATCCTTTTGTTCGAGTGATTTGTGAGTTTGTTCATCAGATATTCAACCAAGAAACCATCAAGAACCAATATTTCTTTCAAGATTCTTGGGATTTTGAAAACTTCACTAAAGTGTCAATCTTATTTAGAGTTTGAGTAGGAGTATGACTTAGGGACTTGTCCTAAGCATAGTAGGAGTTTGTTTTTCGTCCTTATATATATAGATATAGGTTGTATTCGTTTCATTCAGATATAGAGAAATTTTAATTCGTGAGTTAATTACTTACATGTGAGTTTAAGTGCTTACAAACCATTAACATCAATTCAGGAGTGTTTTGAAGTTAGTGCTTGATTGATTAGGCCAGGAGTGACTTAATCGAATCAAAACCCTATTTGATAGTCCAGGAATGTTCAATCAAATAGTACTATCCTTTTGTTCGAGTGATTTGTGAGTTTGTTCATCAGATATTCAACCAAGAAACCATCAAGAAGCAATCTTTCTTTCAAGATTCTTGGGATTTTGAAAACTTCACTAATGTGTGGAATCACATCCACATCACTTAAAGTTGAGTTTGTTAGCTCCCAGGGACTTTGCCTTCACAATTTTGCTAAGATAATCTTTAAGACTAGTTGAGGGAGGTTCACTCTCACTCCATACCACATGTATTGCATCAGTCCCGTGACAGGAAGCATAATGAGCAACAGACTGCTTGAGAAGAGAATTGCGCTTCCATGTATTGATCAGTACAGTATAGCCGCCTCTACAAAGGATGAAAACACAGAAAAGGAAAATATTAGTTGAGAGCAATCTTTCTTCAGTGCCTTTGGTTTCTTGTTAAAATTGGCCTCCAAAACCCAGAAAAAATGGCATATGATAGAGTTACACATTAGAAACTGAAAACTGGAATATGGTATTGTATCTAGTATATGCATACACATACATACAAGCAAATGTGCACATACACACACGCGCGCGTGCATGTACAGGAGGTATTTTCCAGAGAACATAGGACATATCTTCTAAACACGCCACTTAACATGTACCGGGACGATACTTGAAAAGGAAACAAAATACTCCTAAAGCCAGATTAGTAATGAAAACATTGCAATAATGATGAAATTTGTATTTGGCCCTTACCAAAATAGCAGCTCTTCATTAACATTTGCATGCATGTATATTCCATAATTTGATACATGTATATATTTTCATGTATGTACATCTTCAAGAAGTCAAGAGTCCAAAGTACACGTAGATAAAGAGCTAATATTTCATAATTTCCATCGAAAACATATGCATGTGCCATTGGTTATTATTTAGTTTAGTTCAAAAGCTTTATTCCATTTTTGATGTGCCTTATTCAATAAATCAAGCCACTTGATGACACGTTAAAATATTTGTTAAATTTCGAATCTTGACAGTAGTAACTATTCACTAAGCTTAGTCAGTGTTCATTATACATGCATTCCAAAAGCTTTTCCAAAAAGATATTCCTACCACTTTCCATAATAGTTTTACAGTTTCTGGTTTCTACCCATAATTGGCCCTTAATTGTAGTGGTAGTGATGTCAAGTATACTGCATACTGAAAGCAAAATAATAGAAGTAATCCTAATCATGGTGTTTTAGTATAATTAGTAACTATGGAGTAAAAAAAGTTGGATTCTGAAAAAACAAATTCCTCCCCCTGGTCTTTCGGCTTTCCTATCTCCTCTTTATAGCTATGTTTTACACTCCAAAGCTAGTATTAATTTAAACGATCACAAGACAAGGTTCAGAAAAAGACTGATATAGTGTTGTTCTCTACTTCTCTCCAACTCCAAAGCTATGTTCACGGTGCCATCAAAATAGATTAATGGACTCATTCTATCACACTAAAACACTACCATTTCTACATTAAGTAGTCTTAGAAGGAATATCTTGTTTCTTAATACAGGCAGCACTTAAGCTATCTCCACATCACTCATACTTGCCACTCTTTTGCAACCTGTGTCCTTCTAACTCAATAAATTTCCACATAAAACTGTGCAAATATATGCCAATTCAAATCGCCTCATCCATGTTAGTTAAGTTTTCGACAGTTTGGGGAAAAAAAGGTTATACAACACATGTACAATTCAAACAAAGTTTGATTTTAGCATACAACCAAAGCATTAAAAAAAGTTTCTATCTATTGGGAACTAGGGATTACTAAGCTAAATGCATGATTTGCATCTCATGTCCTATGTTACTCAGACATGATATCCATGGCCAACATGTGTAGACGTTCAAGTGTCCAACTTGACTATTTTGTGAACCATTTACATGATTTTAGTCCAAAATGAAGTGTCTTGGTGTTCTCCCCATAGTATCGACGATCTGACAAAGTACTTGAGGTGAAATGAATAGTCCGGATAACATCACATAACTCATCTCACATAAACTCTAAGTTGCTTGCAAGGCTTCTAGCTTCAGAGCTTGAAACCAAATGTCAAGAAATCGAATCTCTCAAAAATTAAGATAAAAAGACTACACTTAATATGCAACAACTAATTATTGTGATCTGAACAGTAAATGCCTTATCAAGAATAAAAGTTTCAAACTTTCTTCTTTGGGAAAAAACCCAATCAACAGCACAAGAACAGATTTAGCAAAGATTATAACTTGTGAGCTTAATAATAGTGCAACATTAGATTATACCCACTTACCCAGTACAAATTTAGCAATCTCAGACTATTATACAAAAAACTCCACCTCAGAAATCAACTTTTTTGTTTCACATTCAGATAATCAAAACCCAATATCACAAATTAAGTAATAGAGAAGTAGAATTAAAAGAAATTTTACCTAGAAGGGGAAAAGGAAGAGGAAGGGGAGTGAAGAATCCAACCCAAAGAAGAGGGAATTCGAGAGAAAAGCCAGCAAAAGGCGCAAAATGCGGATAATAAGAGGAGGATGAGCTTGAGCTTGGGAAAATGGCGAAATCGCCAGAAAAAATGGAAGCGATGGTGTTGAAAAAGACCTCTATTTGCGGCCTTTTCCTTCGCCGTCTCTTATTGCAATTAGGTTTTGCGTCGTCATTTTTCTTAGCTTTTCTGGGAAATTTCGAGCAAGATGTTAGTTGTTAAATGTGTGTGCAGTGTGCTGGAGTGGTAGTTTTGTCGTTTTGATGTGGTTGTTGATGCGTTGGTTTGATAGTTAGATTCGTTGGTTCAAATTCCAAATCCATCCATACCTATTAAAAAGTGAGAAGTTAAGTCATTTTACCCCTGCAATTTCGTGTAATTGTTGTTCTACCCTTTCTTGCATGTGTTGTTGATCTTTTCCAGTAACGCTTCTCTCTCTCCCTAGTCCCGATTTTCCCTCTTTCACCTCATCAAACCCCCATCTCCCCCTTTCTCTTCGCATCTCTTCTCACCCTTCGTCGCCGCTCGCTCGCCGGAGCTTCTCTCACCCTAACTCTTCTCTTGCGCTTCCGTCAATCCTTTTGTTCATTCAAACGACAATGTTAGGGTTAGGGTTTCTGACATTTCACGGAGAAAGACGAGGAGATGCGAAAGAACGTTGACGAAATGAACGGCGAATTTGCTAGAATTATTAACATCTCAAGCGGCTTTCGATTATTGGCTTTATATTTCAAGGGTTAGTCAATTTTATCTCTAATCTTTAATTTCCATGAAATTTCAATTCTTTTAGTTAGATTATTTGTTTATTTGCTATTTGTTTTAGATCTTGTGATACTTTTTCGAATTTGCTAGAATTAAGATCTAATTTCTCATGGAGTTTTTTGGGTTTCGTGTTTTTCCCAAGATCTGGTTACTTATAGTTCGAATTTTGGAGTTTCATCATTATCTGCGCATAAAAAACGAAAGCATAAATTCATTTAGGGATGTTGTTGCCCTGCGTTTCTACTGCCGTTGTTGTTGCTCTGCGTTTCTACTGCCGTTGTTGTTACCCTTGCTTGTTGGTTGATTCTATGCTTCATTTGTTTGCGGAAGGGTCTGTTTTGATCATTAGATAGACGTGACTTTTGTTGTAAATTTTAATGTTGATACAATTATGATATTGTGTTTATTCAAATTGACGTGTTATTACACTTTGCCATCTAATTTTAACACTTTGCAGTTCATACATATATCTAAGAAATTTCAGTGAACCTATCAGTTCAAAATTGTCTTAGTTCTCACTTCATCTTAGTCTTATATAACACTCACTTGAAAAGCGTTAGTGTGTTTTAACAACAATCATAAATCTGAAATCTGAGAAATTGCAAAACTGAAATTTAGGAAACTATAATCAGAAAAGTGAACTACGCTCTTGGATGCTTTTCCTTACGCTTTCCTCCTGAAATTAGACAAGATGCACCGAAAATTGGAAGCTTATGAGCTTTCAGGCTCAAAGGAGGGGGAAGTGAGGTATATAGTTCGTTATACTCTTGGATGCTTTTTTTTACCATCTCAGTTGTTTTTTTTTTTGTGTTTGTTTTCAGGAGATTGTCTTGGTTATCTTTGGGATTCCTTTGACTGTCACTTTTGCTCTTTATGATGATTTTAAGAGTTCTCACTTCATGTTAGTCTTATATTAACACTCACTTGAAGAGCAGTCGTAGATGCATTTTAACAACAATCGTGAATCTGAAATATCACAAACTGCAAAATTGAAAATTAGGCAATTATAATGTTATTAATATGATTAAAAAAAGGACAAAGGGGAAGATAGAACTAGAATGGGAGGAGAGGAGAGAGCGACAAGATGAAGGGATCAAGCACAAGGGGATTTTCTAATGTGACAAGGGTATACATGATATAGGAGGAAAATTAGTCTTACTAAATACTTGCTCTTTCATCTTAGTCTAATTATATGGGCTCACTAAAATCTTACTATTTACTTATCATTAAAAAAAAAAAGACAAAGGCGAGGAGAGAATTAGAAGGGGAAGGAGGAGAGAGCGAGAGGATGGAGGAAAGAAGTAGGAGGGGACTTTCTAATGTGACGAGGGTGTATAAGAGGGGAATCAACATTAAGAATACTTTCTCAATCATCTTAGTCTAATGATATATGCTCGTTGAAATCTTACTATTTACTTAGCATATGAGTGAAAAAGGACAAAGGGGGAGAAGGGATTTAGATGGGGAAGGGAGGAGAGAGTGAGATGATGGAGGGACCAAGTAGGAGGAGTCTTTCTAATGTGAAGAGGGTATGTCGGAGGGGAATTAGCCTTGCTACATACTTTCTTTTTCATATTAGTGTAATTATATGAGCTCGTTGGAATCTTATTATGAGTGAAAAAGGACAAAGGGGAGGAGAGAGGGATATGGAGGGAAGAGGAGTGGTTTAGAGTGGTGGAGAAGAGAAAAGGTGTAAGAGGTTGAAGAATGGAAGGGAAAAAAAAAACGGCAAGAGAGAAATAAAGAGTTAAGTTGGAGAGAAGAGCGGTTTGACCTTGTATCTAAACAACTAATAATAATTTATTAAAAGAATACAATAGCTATTAAGAGTAATTACATGAACATTTTTATTTTATATGAGAGATTAATAAGTGGAATAGATTTAGCTCAATATCCCATTAATTAATGTAGAAGGAACAGATAACGGGAATAGAACTTAACATTAATTTCCCCTTTTAAATGTCTATAATCCAAAAATGAACATCAAACTTTTCTTATTCGGTTTCTTAATGAAAAATTAAGAAATTAAATTAAGATGCCTTTCATACGGTTCCGTTATATTTAGTTGAAGCATTTTCTTACTCCAAGTTGCTGCTGTGAGAAGTAGAATAATTGGTTGAATTTGAACTATCTGGCGGTGATTTTTTGTTTAGGTTTTTGTGTCTTCATGTGCTTATAAATTAAAACCGGTTGTTTTTGCCATTAATTGCATATTCTTACTCCAAGTTGCTGCTATGAGAAGTTGAGGAATTGGTTGGACTTCAACTATCTGGCAGTGATCTTTGTTACTTGATAAAAAATAAGGACATAAGCTCTAATTACTTGATAGATTACGGTATTAAAACGACATTTTGATTAAATTATTCCTTTGGCTTCAAAACGTTTCTTCTACGTTGACCCATTCCCTTTTGCAAAAGGATTTCAAATAGGAAGAACAAGAAAAATCGATAATGCTGTCAAACAGTTTGAGTCTTCAATGGAAGGAGGTTAGTAGTTTAGTACTCTCTTTGATCTCTTTATTTTTTTATTATTCCTAATTAAATTTCCCAATTCTTTTTTGTAGTCAAGTTATAAAGTTGTGATCTTTGATCTACCCTCAATGATTTCTTCAAATGGGGTTTCTTTGATGTAGTTGATGACTCACTGAAGCAGACTTTTCAGGTGAACTAATTCTACTATATTTTCAGATTTCTTTATAATTTTGGGTATTTTTAATTATTCTGATCGAATTTGGTGTTAATCTCTTGTAATTCTGTGATCTAATGCTATTGGAAATAATTATTGCTTGTTTGGTTGAATTGGCCTGATCAAATTGGTCAAAAAGTCATAAATTTTGACTTTTCCTCATATTTACATAGATTATTGAGTGTCACAGTAGTCAGTAGCTATATGTGTGGAGAGTTTTAGTAACAATCTCATCATTGTAATTGAAATTTCTGGAACACCGACACTTTTTAATGGTTCTTTGGCCTGAAAGCTTTGATCTGGTAAACTATCATCAATATATGGGTGGTTGAAGATTATTCTAAGGCCAATTATCTATATCAACTAGATTTGCCACCAAATTGTTGCATGACCCTTATAGTTAGCGAGCCGAGATGTGAATTTCTTACCTTATTGATGGATATAGTCATTGGTGATGGTTGTTTCTTGTTTGCTGTTGAGACTTCATTCTTGACCCATAATATCAAGTTGACTGAATTTTGATGCAGCTCCTGCTTATAATTGTTATCAATCCTAAGCTTCGGGGGAAAGGCTTCAGTTGATGCATGGTCTAAGGTAATACCTCTGCCTTTTTTTTAGTATTATTTTTTATTTTCCTTTTGGGTTGTTTTAGAATCTGTTCTCTCCATGGAAGTTGAACTATTTTTTCAATTGATCGGGCCTTTTTGTAGGGGTGTTCTAATTCGTAAAGGGTGCTTTCGTTACTGATTCTGATCCCTTTGTTCACAATTTATTTATGCTCTCATTTTCTATCGGGCGCAAGCCTTCATTGTAATGTTTGTGAATCTAAATTTACGAAGTCTAAACTAACAAAGTATTAGTTCACGGAATTTGTTTGGCATGGACTGGTGTTGTAGTTAATATGGGAAATTGTTATGCTTGGTATTACAAATGTTTCTTGTATTTTTGTTTTTGCTAAGATACACTCCCCGTTTTCCTCTCTCATACACACTTGCACATTCAGGAACATTCAGATTAGATTGTGATTATTAATGTTTATAAGACGCATGATTCACTTATAGTTATAGGTTACTATCATGTTAGTCATTTTTTTGTGCAACATGGATAGTGTCAACGAGAGGATCAAAAGATTTTCATACCCATTAAAAAGTGAGAAATGTTGCTACTGTAGCTTAGTAACAAGAAAATGACAGGTTTTGCCTTTCAAACTTCACGGAATTACTACGTTTGCCACGTGCCCCGTGCCACTCCCTTTGCCACGTGCCAATTCCTTCTGTTTTTTCAATCACGAAGTTCTGCCCTTAACCCTCATTTTCTTCTTGGTTTTCCTCCAAGCTATTCATCCAAGGCAAAGGTGATATTCGAGGAGAGAGAGAGATTACAAGGAAAGAACAAAACCCTATTGCTCGAATAGAAGAAAGAACAAATGAAGATCATGCTTCCACCATTGGAGGTTACAAATCGAGCTCTCTAACAATGGTGGTGGAAATAAGTTGCGCTTTTTCCCGTTGCTTCAAATGCCGATTTCAAGATGAAAGGTGATATTTCTCATGCTTTAGGTTTGCATTCTTTATTTTGATATTTTTCTTGGTTTAGGGTTAAGGTTCCATTTAATTGATTGATTTTGATGTTGATTATAGTCAATTGTCGTTTCGTCGTCCACAGAATCAAGAAAGCCCCCTCTTTCGTTCTCGTTTCACCACTTACATGAACGGAAAAGGTTTGTTTCTATCTTTCCTCTTTTTTTTGGGTTTTTTATGTTTTCAATTTTCTCAACCTATAATGTTTCCCCCTTCGAATTGCTGCCATCTTTTCATCTCTTTCTCATTTTCTCTCTCCTTAGTATTCTTTTCTATTTTGCAATTAATCAAGAAATTTTTGTTCCTCTGTTTTATTAATATTTAAAATCAAGAATTTTCGCTTAGGAGTTTGCATTAGAATTTCATATCTGTTGTTGGTTGAGATAGTCTGAATAGGATTTGAAATCGCTAATGTTTGAGGTTGTTGCAAGGATCACAATTCTAAGTTCATGCAGGGGTTACTTTGCTTTCATTCATTTACGGTAAAGGCTTGTGACTTAGGGAGCTTGTTTCCTTTGGATGCATGTGACATTTAAGTATAATGATTGTCATTCAGGCAATTATGCAGAACAAAATTTATGTGGAGTCCTCTGCAACCAAACAATGCTGAAAGAACTTGATATTAGCTACTGCCATGAGATATCTCATATGATCTTTTTTTAGGGAAACTGTGAGGAGGAAAGCTGGAGGAAAAAGAGAAAGGAGGAAGAAGAAGAGAATGTAGGAGGAAGAAAAAGAAGGGAAACTATGGTGGTTGTGGTGAGGAGAGAGAGAGGTGCAGTAAGAGGAGCAAGTGGCGGGAGGGAGGAGACCGAATGAAGCAGGGAGAAGGAAGAAAAATGAAGGGGGAAAGGAGAGCTAATGTAAGTTAATCTCGCTAATTTTTTTCCCCTATTTTCATATGCTTTTTTTTGCTTGGTTATTGGAAATATGAGAAAAAATCAGAGTGGATATTTGAAAAATAAGGAAAAGATGCAATATGTGGGCATTTCTCCTGTGAGTTAAATACAAAAGATCTGAAGATTCAGTAGGGCATTAGTCTTATTTCTCAAATGAATACCATGTCTTTCCCATGATAATGTGGCTTGCCTATTAATCTATAGCTTTTTTTCTCTATTTCTATGTCATGCCTATGCCTTTACTATTATTTTCATATTTGATATCTGTATTTTAGCATAGGTATTTAGAAAAGAGGGGGGAAAATAGATATTATCACCTATTCAGTTATCACTTCGTTTATGACTTGTTATGTGAGTGAGCGATTGCTAGGACTTGGGCTGGGGGAGTGAACGAAGTGGAAGAAGAAACGATTGCCATGTGCACAGAACACGGTCCTGAACCTTGTAGAATTAGGTAATTATTTAATATAAACTGGTGTTTATTAATTTTGGAATTCCTTTGCTTGGGGAAATCGTTGAGGAAAGACTTGAGTACTGTGTGATCAGTCCACCTGAGATACTAAACGCGACCATCGATCATCGACACATATGATGATCATTGGATGGCCATGGCATTCTCTATTGCTGCCGGTGCAGCAGTGCTGATGTTCTGGTCATCATCAAAGACCAGGGATGTACAGGCAAGACCTTCCGGGATCTCTAAACCTTAATGCGGAAGTTTTGTTTTGAGAAGAAATTAAGAGATTAAAGTGATTCCTGCTTGAATTATCATCACATTCTTTGTATTATGTTCTTAAGATATTACTGTATTTGTTGATAGTACAACTAGAAGTTCTACTATGTATTTAATGAATTAGAGATAAATACTTGGGTGGCTGAATTTTGAAGTTTGAACATGTGATGCAGACAACATTCTTGTGAATTTTGGAAGTCATTTTTTTAGTGTGAGGTACCGAGTTGCCTATTGTTGTTTCAAGTTGCATGATTGCAATTTGCATCCCTCTGGCCTCTCCTAAATAAAAAAATAATGCCTCTTTTCTTTTCTTTTTTGTGTGGTTGGTGGTTTTTCTATCTATTTATTTTTTTTGGTTTTACAGGAACACTAAAAGCAAATTATATATTCCTGGTTCTCAAATCTGAACTTTTCGGCCAAAATAAATATATAAAAAAATCCTTGTCATAAGAAAAAGTTCATGTGGAATTTTACTTGGAAAAGAAAATGTTGTGTATTAATGGATTCAGGTCCATAACTATGGTTTTAATATACGAGATCTTGCAGCACTTATCAATGAAGTCATATCGATTAGTATTACACGCCAAAAATTCATTATAGGCAGTATTACAATTAATAATTCATTATAGGCAGTATTACAATTGGATTTTATTCGATTTGTTTAACCAATCCGGATCAACACTCCACCAATGCTAAATAACCTCTACCTTTGCTTCACCATTAAGACCATCTAGCTTTGCTTCACCATTAAGAGCATCAGATTATGTGTGTCATCTAAATGTTTAATTATCTGGCCACTCTCTCTCACAACAATCACAATCTACCTATATGAAAATGGAATTGATCCCACATTTGGCAGGTTTCAAAGGTCTAGATCTATGTAATTTAAATATATTAAGTGTAGATCTATTACGATATTGGTCTTTAAAGACATCTGTGGGAAATTTTATTATCTTGCTATTGTGTCTCATAATGATATACTACATTTGCCTCTGATTGTTAAACCTTGCTTACTTTCAAAATTAAATCTATATTGAGTCATAAAGTGAGCCTACATTTCAAAATTATTTTAAGAACTACTTCTATAAGATTGTATTTCTAAAACTATGACTATGATATAATGTTATAAGTTCAATGATTTGATCTTCAAAGTCATATGTCGCATATTTGTTTCCCAGTGCTGTTTTTCGAAAGGGAACAAAAAGTACTAGAAGTAGAAGTGCACATAGTGCGTCATTACCTTAGTAGACACACCCGGGGAAGGAGGAGTCACACTCTGTTTGAAAACTCTTACGAAAATAGATCACCCCTTACTTGATCTATCTCAATGGAACTCCGAATGACACAACTTTCTTTGAAGGAGTATCTTTGTTGATGATAGATTTTGTCTGCGGTTTCGCTCTCTCTCTTTTAATGAGATCGCCCAATTTTTCTCTCATTGTTGTATTAGTAAATTGGTTTTATAGGCGTAGTGGTTAGAGAAAGAGTACAAAACAATGGGAAGAAGTTGGAGACGAAGGAAAAAGGGAGATGAGAAGGGAAGGCATTGCTCGGATGTGAGACACACAAGGTGTAGAGTTGATGTTGTATGAAAGGATGGCTGGTATTGAGATGTGAAGTCAAAATTGGGAGTTGATGTTGTATGAAAGAGCATGATTGGTGCTGGGATGCACAAAGTGTTCACCTTCATGGCTCTAGGTGAGGTAATTTTGATAAGTGTAGGAAGTTCAATCTCTGCCTTGTATTCATTATTCAACGTACATATATATAGTAGAATAGTCTAACTAATTACATAATTAAAGGCTAGATACTAGGGATCCGATTTCTTTGTACAAATGGAGAATCATACGCCTAATTATATACTTGCTATATATGTAAAACTAAGCTAATTATGAAGATATTATTCTGATTTGTACGTTGACTAATTGATTTGCTGTCACACCCCCGCAGTCAAAGCGGGAGGTTGTCGGACGCTTAGACTGTCCCGAAAATCATCAAAAAGTACGCGCGGAAGACCTTTAGTGAATATATCGACAATTTGGTAACGGGACGGAACGTGGAGAACACGAACTTCTCCACGGAAACTTTTCATGGACAAAATGGATGTCCATCTCAATATGCTTAGTGCGTTGGTGTTGAACTGGATTACCTGATAGGTATATGGCACTAACATTATCACAATAAACCAATGTAGCTTTCCTGATTGGACAACGGAGCTCCAAAAGAAGGTTTCGAAGCCAACAAGACTCAAAAACAACATTAGCCACACCACGGTACTCGGCCTCAGCACTTGATTTGGACATAGTAGGCTGTCGTTTGGATGACCATGACAAAAGATTTTCTCCAAGAAAAAAACAGTAACCAGATGTGGATCGGCGAGTGTCTGGGCACCCATCCCAATCTGCATCTGTATACGAGACAAGTGACCCAAGGGATGATTTATACAGATGGAGACCAAAATCAATAGTACCTTGAATGTATCGAACAATTCGTTTGAGAGCATTCATATGTTCAAGTTTTGGGTCGTGCATGTGTAGGCAGACTTGTTGAACCGCATAGGAGATGTCTGGTCTCGTGAATGTAAGGTACTGTAATGCGCCGGCCAACTTGCGATAGTGGGTAGGATCATCGTAAGGCGGGCCAGATGTAGTGCCGAGCTTTGCTTTGGTGCCGACTGGGGTTTGACTAGGCTTACAAGCGGTCATGCCCGCACGCTCAATAATATCTGCTGCATAATTTTTCTGTGAAAGAAACATGCCATGTGAAGTATGGGTAACAGCAATACCCAAAAAATAGCTTAAGGGGCCCAAATCCTTCATAGCAAATTCGGCACTTAGCAGAGACATAATGGATTTTCTGAGAGCATCAGAAGAAGCGGTGAGAATAATATCATCAACATATAGCAGAATGTAAGCAATGTCTGAACCTCGACAATAAATAAATAAAGAGTGATCAGATCGGCTATGTGAGAAACCAATGTTGGAAACGTAGTCTGCAAAGCGTTGGTACCATGCACGAGGAGCCTGCTTAAGCCCATATAGTGATTTCTTCAAGAGACAAACATGATGAGGATGTTATGGATCCTTGAATCCAACAGGCTGATGCATATAAACAGTCTCATTAAGATTACCATGAAGAAAAGCATTTTTGACATCCAACTGATGAATGGGCCAAGAATGTGCAAGTGCAATGCTCAATACTGTACGAATAGTAGCCGGTTTAACAACCGGGCTAAAAGTTTCTTCGCAATCAACTCCAACCTGTTGAGACCTGCCATCACCTACAAGACGGGCTTTGTGCCGCTCAAAAGAACCGTCAGATTTCTTTTTATGACGAAAAATCCACATAGAACGAATAAGATTCACATCAACAGGACGGGGTACCAACTCCCACGTCTTATTTTTAATAAGAGCATCATATTCATCAACCATGGCAGCTTTCTAATTCGGGGCATTTAACGCACTCACGGGGTTTCGCGGGATGGACGAAATGGAGGTGGTGGTAGTGCTTAAATTAAATGGCCGTTTGGGCTTGTAAATCCCGTGTTGGCTACGGGTAGACATGCGGGTGGGCTGCTGGGGATTAGGTAAGGGTGTGGGGTTTGGGTTTGTAGGTGTGGGGCCAGCAGGATTGGTGGGAGTAGTTGCTGGGATGGGCACAGGAATTGGCGGGGTGAGTTGGTGCGCTAGAATGGGCCCAGTTGGCAGGGGTGATGGTGTATTAGCCAGGGGGCTTGTAGGGGGCGTGTTATTTGGTGTCTGGACAGGCAAGTCTGTTGGTTGGGTCGTGGGCTCAGCTGATGGACTGGACCTTGACAGAAAATGCAAAGTATAAGGTGATATCCCATGGTCCAAAAAATCATAAGATTGTGGTGTGGATGTGTGTAATTTGGAGAAGGGGAATTGGTTTTCATCAAAAATTACATGCCTTGATATTATAATTTTCTTGCTAGATAAATCATAACATTTATATCCCCTATGGTTTGACGGATATCCCAAAAATACACTTGGTGTGGACCTAGCTTGCAACTTATTAATTGTTGTAGATGGGAAAGAGGATAGCATAGACACCCAAAAACCCGAGAGATGAGAGTAGGATGGGGTACATTGATAAAGAATTTGTGTTGGTGATTGGTACCCAAGGACTTTAGAAGGGAGCATATTGTGAAGATATGTGGCCATTTTGGAGGGCATGATGCCAAAAAGATGGGGGCATGGAAGAGTGAGCAAGAAGAGTGCGCACTATGTTGTTAATGGTTTTAATTTTTCTTTCTGCCTTACCATTTTGTGGGGATGTATGAGGGCAAGAAAATCGAAAGTTCAACCCATTAGTGGTGCAAAAAGATTGAAATGGCCCATTATCAAATTCCCGCCCATTATCACATTGAATGTTTTTAATGTCTCTTTCGAATTGAGTTTAAATAAATGCCTTAAAGGATAGGAAAATAGAATAAACTTGTGACTTTTTGGAGATAGGAAAAGTCCACAAATAATTACTATAATCATCAAGAAAGAAGACATAATAGTGATGTCCATTAGAACTCAAAACGGGAGACGTCCATAGATCGCTGTGAATTATATCAAATGGCATAGTAGTAAAAGACATTGAATCATGAAATGGCAATTTAATATGCTTCCCCAAAGGACAAGAGGTACAAAAAGAAATTCGGGTCTTATTACATTCAATCAAAGCATTACTACGAAGAGAATGAAGGATAGCATGTTAGTCATTTTTTTGTGCAACATGGATAGTGTCAACGAGAGGATCAAAAGATTTTCATACCCATTAAAAAGTGAGAAATGTTGCTACTGTAGCTTAGTAACAGTAAAATGACAGTTTTGCCTTTCAAACTTCACGGAATTACTACGTTTGCCACGTGCCCCGTGCCACTCCCTTTGCCACGTGCCAATTCCTTCTGTTTTTTCAATCACGAAGTTCTGCCCTTAACCCTCATTTTCTTCTTGGTTTTCCTCCAAGCTATTCATCCAAGGCAAAGGTGATATTCGAGGAGAGAGAGAGATTACAAGGAAAGAACAAAACCCTATTGCTCGAATAGAAGAAAGAACAAATGAAGATCATGCTTCCACCATTGGAGGTTACAAATCTGAGCTCTCTAACAATGGTGGTGGAAATAAGTTGCGCTTTTTCCTGTTGCTTCAAATGCTGATTTCAAGATGAAAGGTGATATTTCTCATGCTTTAGGTTTTCATTCTTTATTTTGATATTTTTCTTGGTTTAGGGTTAAGGTTCCATTTAATTGATTGATTTTGATGTTGATTATAGTCAATTGTCGTTTCGTCGTCCACAGAATCAAGAAAGCCCCCTCTTTCGTTCTCGTTTCACCACTTACATGAACGGAAAAGGTTTGTTTCTATCTTTCCTCTTTTTTTTGGGTTTTTTATGTTTTCAATTTTCTCAACCTATAATGTTTCCCCCTTCGAATTGCTGCCATCTTTTCATCTCTTTCTCATTTTCTCTCTCCTTAGTATTCTTTTCTATTTTGCAATTAATCAAGAAATTTTTGTTCCTCTGTTTTATTAATATTTAAAATCAAGAATTTTCGCTTAGGAGTTTGCATTAGAATTTCATATCTGTTGTTGGTTGAGATAGTCTGAATAGGATTTGAAATCGCTAATGTTTGAGGTTGTTGCAAGGATCACAATTCTAAGTTCATGCAGGGGTTACTTTGCTTTCATTCATTTACGGTAAAGGCTTGTGACTTAGGGAGCTTGTTTCCTTTGGATGCATGTGACATTTAAGTATAATGATTGTCATTCAGGCAATTATGCAGAACAAAATTTATGTGGAGTCCTCTGCAACCAAACAATGCTGAAAGAACTTGATATTAGCTACTGCCATGAGATATCTCATATGATCTTTTTTAGGAAACCGTGAGGAGGAAAGCTGGAGGAAAAAGAGAAAGGAGGAAGAAGAAGAGAATGTAGGAGGAAGAAAAAGAAGGGAAACTATGGTGGTTGTGGTGAGGAGAGAGAGGTGCAAGTAAGAGGAGCAAGTGGCGGGAGGGAGGAGACCGAATGAAGCAGGGAGAAGGAAGAAAAATGAAGGGGGAAAGGAGAGCTAATGTAAGTTAATCTCGCTAATTTTTTTCCCCTATTTTCATATGCTTTTTTTTTGCTTGGTTATTGGAAATATGAGAAAAAATCAGAGTGGATATTTGAAAAATAAGGAAAAGATGCAATATGTGGGCATTTCTCCTGTGAGTTAAATACAAAAGATCTGAAGATTCAGTAGGGCATTAGTCTTATTTCTCAAATGAATACCATGTCTTTCCCATGATAATGTGGCTTGCCTATTAATCTATAGCTTTTTTTCTCTATTTCTATGTCATGCCTATGCCTTTACTATTATTTTCATATTTGATATCTGTATTTTAGCATAGGTATTTAGAAAAGAGGGGGGAAAATAGATATTATCACCTATTCAGTTATCACTTCTGTTTATGACTTGTTATGTGAGTGAGCAGTTGCTAGCTGGACTGCTGGGGAGTGAACGAAGTGGAAGAAGAAACGATTGCCATGTGCACAGAACACGGTCCTGAACCTTGTAGAATTAGGTAATTATTTAATATAAACTGGTGTTTATTAATTTTGGAATTCCTTTGCTTGGGGAAATCGTTGAGGAAAGACTTGAGTACTGTGTGATCAGTCCACCTGAGATACTAAACGCGACCATCGATCATCGACACATATGATGATCATTGGATGGCCATGGCATTCTCTATTCTTTGCGGCAAAGGTGCGGCGATGTTCCTGTCATCATCAAAGACCAGGGATGTACAGGCAAGACCTTCCGGGATCTCTAAACCTTAATGCGGAAGTTTTGTTTTGAGAAGAAATTAAGAGATTAAAGTGATTCCTGCTTGAATTATCATCACATTCTTTGTATTATGTTCTTAAGATATTACTGTATTTGTTGATAGTACAACTAGAAGTTCTACTATGTATTTAATGAATTAGAGATAAATACTTGGGTAGCTGAATTTTGAAGTTTGAACATGTGATGCAGACAACATTCTTGTGAATTTTGGAAGTCATTTTTTTAGTGTGAGGTACCGAGTTGCCTATTGTTGTTTCAAGTTGCATGATTGCAATTTGCATCCCTCTGGCCTCTCCTAAATAAAAAAATAATGCCTCTTTTCTTTTCTTTTTTGTGTGGTTGGTGGTTTTTCTATCTATTTATTTTTTTTGGTTTTACAGGAACACTAAAAGCAAATTATATATTCCTGGTTCTCAAATCCGAACTTTTCGGCCAAAATAAATATATAAAAAAATCCTTGTCATAAGAAAAAGTTCATGTGGAATTTTACTTGGAAAAGAAAATGTTGTGTATTAATGGATTCAGGTCCATAACTATGGTTTTAATATACGAGATCTTGCAAAGACTTATCAATGAAGTCATATCGATTAGTATTACACGCCAAAAATTCATTATAGGCAGTATTACAATTAATAATTCATTATAGGCAGTATTACAATTGGATTTTATTCGATTTGTTTAACCAATCCGGATCAACACTCCACCAATGCTAAATAACCTCTACCTTTGCTTCACCATTAAGACCATCTAGCTTTGCTTCACCATTAAGAGCATCAGATTATGTGTGTCATCTAAATGTTTAATTATCTGGCCACTCTCTCTCACAACAATCACAATCTACCTATATGAAAATGGAATTGATCCCACATTTGGCAGGTTTCAAAGGTCTAGATCTATGTAATTTAAATATATTAAGTGTAGATCTATTACGATATTGGTCTTTAAAGACATCTGTGGGAAATTTTATTATCTTGCTATTGTGTCTCATAATGATATACTACATTTGCCTCTGATTGTTAAACCTTGCTTACTTTCAAAATTAAATCTATATTGAGTCATAAAGTGAGCCTACATTTCAAAATTATTTTAAGAACTACTTCTATAAGATTGTATTTCTAAAACTATGACTATGATATAATGTTATAAGTTCAATGATTTGATCTTCAAAGTCATATGTCGCATATTTGTTTCCCAGTGCTGTTTTTCGAAAGGGAACAAAAAGTACTAGAAGTAGAAGTGCACATAGTGCGTACTGTTACCTTAGTAGACACACCCAGGAAGGAGGAGTCACACTCTGTTTGAAAACTCTTCTGAAAATAGATCACCCCTTACTTGATCTATCTCAATGGAACTCTGAATGACACAACTTTCTTTGAAGGAGTATGCTGTTGATGATAGATTTTGTCTGGTTTCGCTCTCTCTCTTTAATGAGATCGCCCAATTTTTCTCTCATTGTTGTATTAGTAAATTGGTTTTATAGGCGTAGTGGTTAGAGAAAGAGTACAAAACAGTGGAAGAAGTTGGAGACAGAAGGAAAAGGGAGATGAGAAGGGAAGGCATTGCTCAGATGTGAGACACACAAGGTGTAGAGTTGATGTTGTATGAAAGGATGGCTGGTATTGAGATGTGAAGTCAAAATTGGGAGTTGATGTTGTATGAAAGAGCATGATTGGTGCTGGGATGCACAAAGTGTTCACCTTCATGGCTCTAGGTGAGGTAATTTTGATAAGTGTAGGAAGTTCAATCTCTGCCTTGTATTCATTATTCAACGTACATATATATAGTAGAATAGTCTAACTAATTACATAATTAAAGGCTAGATACTAGGGACTGATTTGCTGTACAAATGGAGAATCATACGCCTAATTATATACTTGCTATATATGTAAAACTAAGCTAATTATGAAGATATTATTCTGATTTGTACGTTGACTAATTGATTTGCTGTCACACCCCCGCAGTCAAAGCGGGAGGTTGTCGGACGCTTAGACTGTCCCGAAAATCATCAAAAAGTACGCGCGGAAGACCTTTAGTGAATATATCGACAATTTGGTAACGGGACGGAACGTGGAGAACACGAACTTCTCCACGGGAAACTTTTTCATGGACAAAATGGATGTCCATCTCAATATGCTTAGTGCGTTGGTGTTGAACTGGATTACCTGATAGGTATATGGCACTAACATTATCACAATAAACCAATGTAGCTTTCCCGATTGGACAACTGAGCTCCAAAAGAAGGTTTCAAGCCAACAAGACTCAAAAACAACATTAGCCACACCACGGTACTCGGCCTCGGCACTTGATTTGGACACATAGTAGGCAGTCGTTTGGATGACCATGACAAAAGATTTTCTCCAAGAAAAACAAGAACCGGATGTGGATCGGCGAGTGTCCGGGCACCCATCCCAATCCGCATCCGTATACGAGACAAGTGACCCAAGGGATGATTTATACGAGATGGAGACCAAAATCAATAGTACCTTGAATGTATCGAACAATTCGTTTGAGAGCATTCATATGTTCAAGTTTTTGGGTCGTGCATGTGTAGGCGTACTTGTTGAACCGCATAGGAGATGTCCGGGTCTCGTGAATGTAAGGTACCGTAATGCGCCGACCAACTTGCGATAGTGGGTAGGATCATCGCAAGGCGGGCCGGAATGTAGTGCCGAGCTTTGCTTTGGTGCCGACCGGGGTTTGACTAGGCTTACAAGCGGTCATGCCCGCACGCTCAATAATATCTCGCCGCATAATTTTTCTCGTGAAAGAAACATGCCATGTGAAGTATGGGTAACAAAGAATACCCAAAAAATAGCTTAAGGGGCCCAAATCCTTCATAGCAAATTCGGCACTTAGCAGAGACATAATGGATTTTCTGAGAGCATCAGAAGAAGCGGTGAGAATAATATCATCAACATATAGCAGAATGTAAGCAATGTCTGAACCTCGACAATAAATAAATAAAGAGTGATCAGATCGGCTATGTGAGAAACCAATGTTGGAAACGTAGTCCGCAAAGCGTTGGTACCATGCACGAGGAGCCTCGCTTAAGCCCATATAGTGATTTCTTCAAGAGACAAACATGATGAGGATGTTATGGATCCTTGAATCCAACAAGCCGATGCATATAAACAATCCTCATTAAGATTACCATGAAGAAAAGCATTTTTGACATCCAACCGATGAATGGGCCAAGAATGTGCAAGTGCAATGCTCAATACCGTACGAATAGTAGCCGGTTTAACAACCGGGCTAAAAGTTTCTTCGCAATCAACTCCAACCTGTTGAGACCTGCCATCACCTACAAGACGGGCTTTGTGCCGCTCAAAAGAACCGTCAGATTTCTTTTTATGACGAAAAATCCACATAGAACGAATAAGATTCACATCAACAGGACGGGGTACCAACTCCCACGTCTTATTTTTAATAAGAGCATCATATTCATCAACCATGGCAGCTTTCTAATTCGGGGCATTTAACGCACTCACGGGGTTTCGCGGGATGGACGAAATGGAGGTGGTGGTAGTGCTTAAATTAAATGGCCGTTTGGGCTTGTAAATCCCGTGTTGGCTACGGGTAGACATGCGGGTGGGCTGTCGGGGATTAGGTAAGGGTGTGGGGTTTGGGTTTGTAGGTGTGGGGCCAACAGGATTGGTGGGAGTAGTTCTTTGGGATGGGCACAGAATTGGCGGGGTGAGTTGGTGCGCTAGAATGGGCCCAGTTGGCAGGGGTGATGGTGTATTAGCCAGGGGGCTTGTAGGGGGCGTGTTATTTGGTGTCTGGACAGGCAAGTCTGTTGGTTGGGTCGTGGGCTCAGCTGATGGACTGGACCTTGACAGAAAATGCAAAGTATAAGGTGATATCCCATGGTCCAAAAAATCATAAGATTGTGGTGTGGATGTGTGTAATTTGGAGAAGGGGAATTGGTTTTCATCAAAAATTACATGCCTTGATATTATAATTTTCTTGCTAGATAAATCATAACATTTATATCCCCTATGGTTTGACGGATATCCCAAAAATACACTTGGTGTGGACCTAGCTTGCAACTTATTAATTGTTGTAGATGGGAAAAGAGGATAGCATAGACACCCAAAAACCCAGAGATGAGAGTAGGATGGGGTACATTGATAAAGAATTTGTGTTGGTGATTGGTACCCAAGGACTTTAGAAGGGAGCATATTGTGAAGATATGTGGCCATTTGGAGGGCATGATGCCAAAAAGATGGGGGCATGGAAGAGTGAGCAAGAAGAGTGCGCACTATGTTGTTAATGGTTTTAATTTTTCTTTCTGCCTTACCATTTTGTGGGGATGTATGAGGGCAAGAAAATCGAAAGTTCAACCCATTAGTGGTGCAAAAAGATTGAAATGGCCCATTATCAAATTCCCGCCCATTATCACATTGAATGTTTTTAATGTCTCTTTCGAATTGAGTTTAAATAAATGCCTTAAAGGATAGGAAAATAGAATAAACTTGTGACTTTTTGGAGATAGGAAAAGTCCACAAATAATTACTATAATCATCAAGAAAGAAGACATAATAGTGATGTCCATTAGAACTCAAAACGGGAGACGTCCATAGATCGCTGTGAATTATATCAAATGGCATAGTAGTAAAAGACATTGAATCATGAAATGGCAATTTAATATGCTTCCCCAAAGGACAAGAGGTACAAAAAGAAATTCGGGTCTTATTACATTCAATCAAAGCATTACTACGAAGAGAATGAAGGATAGCATGTCCCGGATGCCCGAGTCGAGAATGCCATAAGCTAGGTGAGGCGGCAATGAAGGTTGAAGGTGGAGTGGTCCTGTTTATGGCGGTGATAGGGTACAATTCTCCGGTGCTCTCACATCTCATTAGGCGGCTCCCCGTCCAGCAAATCCTTCACGAAAAATCCAAGAGGATCAAACTCAACAGAAACATTATTGTGATTAGTAAATTTTCGGACGAAAATAAGGTTTTTGATGAGTTTTGGAGCATGTAAGACATTGTTGAGATGTAAAGGGGGATTAGGAGGGGTTAGGGATGTATGGCCATAGCTACGAATTGGAATAGTGCTACCATTACCAACAACAATACCAATATTTTTGCTCAAATTAAAATAAGACGTGAGAGTACCTGTGTTGGCAGTCATGTGAGAAGTCGCTCCGGTGTCCATGTACCAATGATCATCTGGTTGATGCAGGGACAAAGTGTGGATGGCGGCTTCTACGTCCGTTGGTGCGTACCCAGTATAAGATGGACTATGCATTGAGTAAGCCTGCTGAGATGGACGTGGGCCTGTACCAAGTATGCTATTGTTGTTGGGCCTTGGTGTTGGTGGACAAATGCCAAGGTGTTGTGGGATAGGGACAGGGTGGGAGTGCCCACTGCTGTTGTGGCCAGACGGGCTAGAAGTAAGCCCCTGCTGGTGGCTAGGCCACCGCCGACTGGTGGTTGGGCTGGTCGCCGCCGCCACGACCATTTTTGCCGCCGCGGTGGTTGTTGTTATTCTTTCCCTGATTTTTATTATAGTTCCTGCCACGATTATTATCACGATTATGATAATTACGATTATTTGAATTATTGTTACCTCCAGGATTGTGCGGCGGTGGTGGCGGGGGCGCATCATCATCTACAATAAGAGCAAACTTGGGCCGCAGTCGCCGGCTCGTTCTTTTGCGACGAGTCCTCGAGTTTCAGTCGAGAACAAACATCGAGAAAGATGGGAGCACATCCTTTTCTTGAATGGTGGTGACAAAGTGAGCATATGTCTCCTGGAGCTCCGCAAGTAGGCGTGGAACCAACCGTTGGCCAGAAATCGGGGAGCCCACATTGGCAAGTTGATCGGCGAGAGATTTTAGCCGATTATAATAGGTCATAACCGACGAGAAGTCAACCATTTTGGTGGTGGTGAATTCTGTTTCAAGGTAGGCAGTCCTTGTGTTCTTGTTGTCTTAGAAAATCTGAGCAACCCTTTTCCAAGCCTTCTCCGCAACGTCGTCCACCATGAGGACAGAGGTAAGAATGTCATGAGATACGGTTGCGTATATCCATTAAAGAACCACCGCGTCGAGCCGTTTCCAGAGGGGCAAATCAGCAGCTTTGGCTGCGTTATAGGTCACGAGTTCGGCGGTTTCGGTAGGTGGTATGATATGCCTGGGCACGGAGTGTACTCGTGCCGGCACCTTGAATAGCGTCGCCCATTCATGATAATGGCCTCGTTTCCATGTCTAGGGTGATGGGGATGAGGGACTTCACGTTTGTGGACTGTCGGAGCTGAATGGAAGGTTTTCTCGGCCATTGAAGACAGGGGAAGGAGATAGGCGACGGCTAGGTGGAAGAGAGGTAGAAGAAGACCTAACTTCGATACCATGTAGGAAGTTCAATCCTTGCCTTGTATTCATTATTCAACGTACATATATACAGTAGAATAGTCTAACTAATTACATAATTAAAGGCTAGATACTAGGGACTGATTTGTTGTACAAATGGAGGATCATACGCCTAATTATATACTTGCTATATATGTAAAACAAAGCTAATTATGAAGATATTATTCTGATTTGTACGTTGACTAATTGATTTGCTGTCAATAAGGTTCATTCTAGACGGCATACATAGCTTTGGGTGTGTCATCAAATGCAATTGGAAATTTAGAAGATAAGATGCATTACATTACTTCATCATGCTTAGTTACAACCAAGTTCTACAAAAGTTAAATTTCATTTCTGCTTACTAATAATCACTTCAAGTTCTTCTACTTCCTCACCATTGCTTTGTTTAAATTGTCTTTGCCTTCTTGTAGGTTGAAACCTACGCTCGGTAGCTGTTCAACAACGGAGAATGCAGGATCATCAAGTTCTTCTGCTTGCTATTTTGCTCTGCGGCCTAATGCTCCATGTTAATAATGTGTCACCTAAAGTTAATCACTGCCTAATATAAACTAATCTTTTTTGCTGCTAGGCATGATTTAATGCTTGTAATAGATATACCAAATTAGAGAAAGCACAAAACCTTGGGGCAATTTTTTGTAACAATCAAACGGTTTGCAATCAACGCATATAAGAAATATAATCTAATATACGTTCATATACTTTGAAATACCTTAAATTCAATTCACTGATATTTCTATAGATCAATTCATAATAATTTTCGCTTTAATCGCGCGCGGGCCAACAACTAGTATTAATAAAGGCACCCCAGATACTTGTACGTAGACCTGGTTATTGGGTCGGGTTGGGTCAGGATTGGTGTGGGTCAAAAGCGGGTCGGGTTATAAAGGGTCAAGTTTAAAGGGTTGTGGGTCGTTAGCGGGCCATTAATGGGCGGGTCGACAAACGGGCAAGAAAAACATTAAACGGAGAGAGCCAAAATTGAGTATATGTGTATACAAATCCTTACATGTATTAATTTTTTACTATATCTAGTTTATTCTTTAAAATTATTGGGTTTTTTTATTGGCCCTATAACGACTTGTTCAATAATGATCCTACCCAATAAAGCCTTGTCCAATAAAAGCCCTATAATTTTGACCATAACCCTTTTGCCATTGGACTACCTTGTCCAATAACCAGGTCTACTTGTACGAGATTGCAGTTTTATGTGCTCTTCTCTTAAAAGGGTGTGCCTATATAAATATAGGGAGCATCTATGTGACTATGTCGGTTCTCCCTTAAACGCCCACCTCATCAACTAAACTTTAATCAAATATACAATTCCTTCGATTTTTTTTTTTTGGGTGCTTAGAGAGTCACAAGAGCGGAGTTGAGAATCGATCTCAATACCTTTTGAAATTGGGAGGGAGTTTTAACCAATTAAACTATTCCTCACTCTCACAATTCCTTCGATATTGGTTGTTCCCAAATCACTTTTCGCATCCGACATTACCAAAATTACCCAGGAAGGCAAATAAAATAAGACTTACAATTTTTTTTTTTTTTTGATCAGGAGAGAAAACTAGGAGGTGTCTCTACAATGAAACACCACCTAAAACATCCCGGAGGATGTTACAAGTTACAAATAACAAGTAACCAGAAAGAAGATAAAGGAGCACAAAATAACACCCAGTGGAAGCTCCGCCGCGGCAAAAGAGCCTTCACCCCAGGCAACCGAAGCCTTCTTGAACCCGACACGGGGGCAAAACATACTCCACTGAATTGGCACCCTCTACTTCCAACGACACAAACCCGACTTACTGACAATCAAACGACTAAGGGAAGGAAATGAGGAGAGGAATCCTTTGCCCAAAGCCCGAACCCGAAGCCCGAAGACCTTAGCCCGAAGCCCAAAGACCTTAGCCCGAAGCCCGAAACCGGAAGCCAGCAGCCCAGCAACAAGCCCTCACTCGATGCCGACGAGCGCGACCCATCGCGAAACGAACCACGACCCACCGCGAGAACAAACGGAGCTCGAGCCAAGAAGCCCGAACTCGGAAGCCGGCAAACCTCACGAACAAACATCGCAACGAAGAAACATCGTGAAAGCTAGACAAGGCCTAGAGAAAAAAAATCCGACTGAGGACAAGAGATATTTGACTAAAATGAAAAGAACTAAGCCATAACAATGGCTAGATCTAGGAAGAGAAGAAGAAAAGGGAGGCTAGGTTTTCAATTTCTAAAGAAATTGATTTGGGGGAATTTTTAGGGTTTTCTTTTGAAGAGGAATTTCTAGAGAGAAGGCAGAGCCCCTCTCTCTAGAAATCATGTGTCTTAAATAAGACTTGCATATGGGCATATGGCAATAACACTTGCATAATTGTACAAACGTACACCTGTACATACTACTTGTGCCACCCAGGCACCCACTGTTATAAGTACATTGTTAGTCCATGTCAATTAATACTTAGAAATTTTACAATGGTTTCCTAGAATTAGTCCATCACTATTGTTAAGAGTTTAGCCAATCATTGTGCGCCACTTGTCCTTGTAGTTGTAATTAATTTTCTTTTTTTTTTCCTATTAAAAAACAATAAAATTTTCAATTTTTAATTTAATAAAAATTACATTTATTTTTCAATAATTAATTTCAAATATATGTATTTATATCTCCGTGTATATATTTTTCACATTATGTACCAAGTATTTATATTTTTTACACTTTTGTCCTTAATGTTTTCCAAATTTTTCATTGATGCAACCTCACATTGATACAACACTGCAAAATCTGGGGGATAAGATTGGAGTTCACCAAGCCGATTATCAGCCCTCAGTATTCTTTGTTATATATTCCTAAAAGCCTCCTTAGCCCACGAATCAAGTCTTTGCAACAACAATATATTCAAGCTTTTCATTCACAGCACTATCCCCAGCTTCATCCCATAACTTCGAGACGACTTGTTCACTCTTCACTCGAAAACCATGGAGATCTACTCAAATCTGATCCTCTCCTTAATCGCATCAAACAGTTGTGATGAAATTGCAATAACTTCCTCGCTTCGATCGGCTCCGGTAAACCGAGCTCAATCGGTTACGGCAATTAAACCATAACGAGCGGCTTCGACATGCCCAAAGATCAAACGTCGCCATTATCGAACGTTGGCATTGTAAGATTATAAGTACTCTTAGCGGAATTTCATGAATCATATTCATAAGCACTTAAAACAGGATCTCATGCATATACATTCAAGGATCACATAATAGTTAAGAATTAACCTTTGACGCGTGATTTCCACAAAGCTCTTCGAGATCCGGAGATAGAACCGCAATTGAGATTCCTCTACTAGGTCCACGAATCCAGATCAATGCTCCACCAATGCTAGTTGGAAGGAAGAGGGACTCTTCTATTTCTTGGAGCAAGTATTACGTAACTTTGAAAGAGAGAGAAAGAGAGAGAGAGAAAATAATGAGAGAATAAAAGCTGACCGCTTTATTTTCTCACCCACACCTAATTATAGGAACTAATTAGGTTAGGAGTCCTCCCTTTTCTACCTCCTTGGCCGGCCACTCCTAGGAGTCCTACATGGGCTCTAGGTCATTCTTTATTGATCCGGATTGTGTAAGTGTGACCTTTGTAGGATCCATCTAATTGGGCTTCGGGTTTATTATTTACTAAACTCCGAAGTTCTATAGCATCCTCTAGCAAGGCGTATAGACGACCCAATTTAATGAATTTATTATCTCCATAATATGATCCATGTTATATTTAGTAATTGCATTAGAGTCAAGGACACAATTCCTTCAATCTCCCACTTGTCCGAGACGAGTGTGCAATCTTCAAATTTCTTAAGTCTCTTAGTGTCCAATTTGATAGTATGACCATATTTCTATGTCATCCATACTAGTCTTCAAATTAATCCTTGAAATGCGAGTTCGAATTGACAAACAAATGATCATCATATAATCCATTTGAGCACGGCCATGCATTTTTTAATTTTTACTCTCCAAGGGGCCAAGACACCCATCCTATCCCATATAGGAAGACTTTTCAATCTTGTGGCAACCAAAACTCCCACTCAACTTTTAGCACAACCCGAACACTTGCCTTTATAGTCCCCTTTACGGCATGACGTTTGACAAAGATCAAAGTTATACCAATCATTAGGCTAAGTAGTGTTCCACTCATGTCTTAGGAATCCACTAATATAATTACGAAGTTATAGAAACTTCTAAGTAGGTCTATTCGATCATGTATCAACTATACATGTCCATATGATTGACTAAACATCTCCATGTTCCCATAGCCCATGAAACGGCGCTATCAATCAATCTTATATGCTAATCCTTTAATAAGTCATTTATGTCCAATTTAACGACTTAGATTAGGAACTACAATATTCTATGAATTACGTTTCACTTATGGTGTTTCATTCATCAAATCACATATTTGACAAAACCATTGAATTCAAGATATATTTTGGACATTTTATTTAATACCAAACCAAAATTAAATAAGATAAAATTTTATTTCTCATAAACATAAAATAAGCGAAAACCATGTCTCTATATTGTAATAAGTTTCTCTAAACCTAGTACAATCTAAAGCCACTCTAACATTTGCTTCAAGCCTATAGCCCTAGCGTGACACTCATGCTTGGGTTGAGGTAGTGGTTTAGTGAGCGGATCGGCCACATTCTCATCCAAGTGTGAACTTTGCAAATCCCGACATCCTTCTGTCAACAATCTCCCCTAATGAGGTGATACTTCCTCATTACATGTTTGAATTTGTTATGTGATCTCGGTTCTTTTGCTTGCTTGTAATAGCACCATTATTATCCGCGAACAACTCAATCCCTTCCGAGCACTAGGTATAATATCCACTTTGTCGAGAACTTCTTTATCAAAGCGCTTCTTTAGTTGCCTTGACCATGCTAAATATTCGATTACGTAGTAAAGTACGCTACGGTGCTTTGCTTTGAGCTCTTCCGGCTCACTGCTCCTCCATTTAGACAAAAGACGTACCACAGGCGAGAGCGGTAATCATCTCTGTCGGTTTGGAAGCTCGCATCAGTATAACCTTTAACAACCAACTCACTTTCACCTCCATAGACTAAGAACATGCCTTTAGTTCTTCTCAAGTACTTAAGGATGCTCTTAGCTGCAATCCAGTGTGCTTCCTTTGGATTTGCTTGGAACCTGCTACACATGCTCAAGGCATATGCAACATCTGGTCGAGTACTTATCATGGCATACATGATAGACCCTATAGCAAAGCATAAGGTATGCTACTCATTCGCTTCAACTCATCGGGCTCGGTCGGAGCAGCGACTCTTGCTAAGCGATATGCCATGTGACATGGGAATGAAACCTCTCTTAGAGTTTTCCATGTTGAACCTTGCAAGAACTTTATCAATATAAGTTTCTTGACTTAGTCCAATCATCCTTCGAGACCTATCTCTATGGATTTTAATTCCCAGTATGTACTCAGCTTCTCCAAGGTCCTTCATGGAGAAACAACTTTTCAACCATTCCTTGGTGACTCGAAGCATTGGTATGTCATTTCCCATGAGTAGTATGTCATCTACATACAATACCAAGAAGACTAAGCTGCTCCCACTAAACTTCTTGTAAACACAAGACTCTTCTTCGCTTTTGATGAAACCAAATTTCTTGATTGCCTCATCAAATCGAAGATTCCGGCTTCCGAGATGCTGCCCCGATCCATATATGGATCTTTGAAGCTTGCAAACCCTTTTAGGGATTTTACGGATCCTCAGAAACCTTCGGGTTGTGTCATGTACACATCCTCATTTCAAGAACCCATTCAAGAATCTTTGTTTTGACATCCATCCGCCAAATTTCATAATCATAAAATGCGACAATCGCTAAAAGTATCCGAATTGACTTAAGCATTGCTCTTGGAGAAAAGGTCTCATCATAGTCTATACCATGAATTTGTGCCGAGATCCTTTTGCAACCGGTCTTGCTTTATAGACATAGACATTCCCATCTTTGTGCGTTTTCAATTTGAACACCCACTTGCATCCAATAGGGTTAACCCCATCGAGCGAAGTCGACCGGGGGTCCAAACTTTATTCTCGGACATGGAGTCTAACTCGGATTTCATGGCCTCAAGCCATTTCTCGGAGTGCAGGCTCGTCAAAGCTTGTTTGTAGGTAGTAGGTTCGAATTCTCCAAAATTATAATTTGAGTTTTAGGTTAACGGGAAATCAACCAACCTCTTGTTTGGAATCCTTTCTCTACTAGACCTACACGGGGCCTGAGCATCAAGAGAAATGTTCTCTTCAACTTCTTGAAGATCTTCGCTTGAATCGATTCAAGTGGGACGGTAGGAGGTTCACGCGTTGAATACGTCATCTCTCGAACTAGACTTTCGTCTTGTCGGGCCGTCTCGACATGGTGTGAACCACATCCAATTGTTGCTCATCTCGAATTTCTTCGAGGATTATTTCTCCCACTCGTCTTTCTAGAAACAAATTCCTTTTCAAGAAAGACACCATCACGAACAACAAACACTTTGTTCTCTTGACGGTTATAGAAAGTAATAACCCCTTGTCGGGTATCCTACAAAGAGACATTTATCGACTTGGGTGCAAGTTTGTTACGAAAGTAAACGTTTTACATAGACCTCACATCCCCAGATCTTAAGAAAAGACAAGTTTGGAGTTTTTCCATTCCATAACTCATATGGAGTATTTTCACTGACCTTTGACAGGCTTACATTTTAGTGTGTGTGCGAGTTTGTTTTGAGAGCATATCCCAAAGGAAATCGGAAGATTAGCAAGACTCATCATTGATCGAACCATATCAATAAGGTGCGATTCCTCCTTTCGGATACACCATTTAACTGTGGTGTTCCTGGTGGAGTCAATTGTGAAAGGATTCCACAACCCTTCAAATGATCATCAAACTCTTGGCTCAAATACTCGCCACCACGATCGGATCGCAGTGCTTTAATTGTCCTACCAAGTTGATTTTGTACTTCATTCTGGAACTCTTTAAATTTATCAAAAGATTCCGAGTTTATGTTTCATTAAGTAGACATATCCATATCTACTTCAAATCATCAGTGAATGTAATGAAGTAATTATACGGTGACTTTGTCATTTTCCCCATCAAGCATGATTCACATACATCAAATGATTCAAAATCAAATGATGGAAGAATGTCATCCTGTTGTAACTTTTGGTAGCGCTTTTGGTTTTATATGACCCGTTCGAGATACCCAGAATGTAGGTTAGGTTTGATTCATTTGATTTTTGTTTCTTGCTATCTATGTTATAGACTTGTAATGACCTATCAAGCACATATAAGCGATTTATCAATTTAGCACTAGCATAGAACATATTATTGTAAGAAATGGAACAACATTTGTTCTTAATTTCAAAACAAAACCCTTCGGAATCAATCTGAAACGAAATTATGTTCTTAGTTATAGAAGGAACAAAAATAACAATTATTTAATTCTAAAACAAAGCCGGATGGCAAATGCGGACTATAACTTCCTATGGCAAGTGCAGCTACCCGTGCTCCATTTC